>VZQC01008524.1:116997-217206 GCA_009823505.1 Rhizomys pruinosus | reverse complement strand
TGTACCTATGGACAAAGGAAGCGGTCAGGGAGGGTTCCTTCCCGAGGTGAGGGAAGCCAGAGATTGGCTGGCCATTCTTAGAAGATTACAGAACAGTGTCTCCAGCATAGGGTGAGTGTGCACCAGTGCCTAGGCTGGGAGTTTTGAGTCCCATTTGTTCCCAGAAGCGCCTCCAGGCCATTGGGGCAAGGTGGCTGGAAGGAGGGTCCCCTTGGTCCTGCTGCTGACGAGGAAGCTGTGCAGGGAGGGGGACAACGCCAGGTGCCAGGCAGCAGACAGACAGACAACAGACAGAGAGGAAGTGGCTTGGCAGGTAGACAGGTAGTGACTGCGGAAACCCCAGGAGCCCCTGCACTGTGGGCGGGCAGGGGCCTGGCAGAGCCCACATCTGAGGGGCAGCTCCTGGCACCTGCCGGCGGGCACACGCGGAGGAGTCAGGGAGGGAGATTCCCCTTGGGGTCACCTTGCCTCCGCCTGGGTGATGGGGAGCTCACTACCCCCACTTCAAATGCCACAATCCCTGCTGGAGAGGGCGGAGCTGCCACTCCATAAGGAAAGAAAGGACCTCCCTGGGCTTCTAGACTTATTTTAAGTCTTTTTAAGACAGGGTCTTGGGGCTGGAGAGATGACTCAGTGGTTAAGAGCACTGGTTAATCTTGCAGAGGACCGGGGTTCAATTCCCAGCACCCACATGGCAGCTAACAACTGTCTATAACTCCAGTTCCAGAGGATCTGACATTGTCTTCTGACTTCTATGGGCACTGCATGACATGTGCACTGACATACACGCAGGCAATACACTCATAAACATAAAATAAATAAAAATAATTAAAATATGAAAAAAGACAAGGTCTCATTGTAGTCCCGACTGGCCTGGAACTCTCTGGCCTGGATGATCTCACTGAGACCTGTCTGCCTCTGCCTCCTTCAGATTATAGCTGTGGGCCACCACGCGTGGCTCCTTAGCCTCTGCCTCCTTCAGATTACAGCCGTGGGCCACCACACGCCGTTCCTTAGCCTCTGCCTCCTTCAGATTACAGCCGTGGGCCACCACATGAGGTTCCTTGGCCTCTGCCTCCTTCAGATTACAGCCGTGGGCCACCACATGTGGCTCCTTAGCCTGCCTCCTTCAGATTACAGCCATGGGCCACCACATGTGGCTCCTTAGTCTCTGCCTCCTTCAGATTACAGCCGTGGGCCACCACACGCGTTCCTTAGTCTCTGCCTCCTTCAGATTACAGCTGTGGGCCACCACACGCGTTCCTTAGTCTTTTTTCCCTGGAGTTCCTGACCCTCCTGTCTCCCCCTGGCATCGCTGGGGATGGTGCCCAGGGCCTCGTGCATGCTCGGCAAGCACTCTGTCAATTAAGCTATGGCTCCAGTGCTCTTTTTACTTAAAAAAAAATGTTGGAGCTGGAGAAATGTCTCAGTGGCTGAGAGCACTCGCTTCTGCTGCAGAGGACATGAGTTGCCAGCTCGAGCTCAGGTGACCCGATGCGCTCCGGCCTCCTTGAGCTCCTGCAGGCACCGTTAAGTAAACGTTTAAAAATTATGTTTGCCAGGCGGGTGGTGCGGTTCTTCAATCCCAGCACTCGGGAGGCAGAGGCGAGTGGAGCTCTGAGTTTCTGGACAGTCCGGTCACTGCGACCCTGGGCACATGCCACTGTACCCAAAGTATTCTAGTTTTTATCTGGACACAATCTCCCTGGGTGCCCACCGTGCCTCTGAGTTTGCAATCCTCCTGCTTCAGCCTCCCCTGGTGCTGGATGACAGGCAGCACCAGGCTGCAGGCCCCACGGAAGTGCCCAGCCATGCTGCCACTCCCTGTCCCCAGCCCTGACCTCTTGCTGTAAGACCCCAGGGCACCCGGCTGAGACCTTCTAATGAAGTCTTATAAACATGGCTGCTTTGTGCAGGGCTCTGAGGACAGGAGGGGCTGATAACCCTGCTGCTTGCTGTGTGCTGTGTGCATTTATTTTTTTTCAGCTACTCCGTGGTGACACAAACTGGCACTTCTGAGAAAGGCCGGGGGCCCCCAAGCACCTGCTCCCTGCCGCCTGCCGACAATAGCTGATAACAGAGCCAGGAGCTGTGGTTTACCGAGAACCCAAGCTGTTGACACAGGAGAGAGCAGAGGACAGGGCTGTACTAGAAGGGCACAGTAGAGACTCAAGCTCTTTGCCCATGGTGGTGACTCCTGTCACAAAACAGTCACTGTGGAGGCCAATGAATGGACAGTCAAGGACCCTACACCACTGGATGCCTGGCCTCAGGTTCCAGGGTATGTTCACTCTGTTCCATGAGGTTTCACACTGTTCAGCTTCTTCATGACAGCACACATCGGCTGTACCCTGGAGCCTCTGAGGAGGAGGCTGGGGGCCCCCAGACCTCCAAGCTGAAGCCTGGGTCTTTGCATGACTGTCCTCTATGTTCAGATCATCAGGGGTCAGCACCTCTGTCCCATGTGTGCATACAGACAGCCATCCTCTGACTCTTTCCCGTCCTGGTCCAACACACCTGCCTCCCTCAAGTCCCAGGATCCCTCCCAGTCTGCCCACCGCCTTCCCAGCCATTTCCCACATTACAAGGATGTAAGGCATTTATGGCGGGGGATTTCGTACTTTTTTTAAATTTTACTTTATTTGATTTGATTTTTGGTCTCTTTGAGACAGGGTCTCCCTGTAGTCCCTGCTGGCCTGGAACTCACTATGTAGACCAGGTAGACCAGGCTGGCCTCAATCGTAGAGATCTGCCTTGCTTCTGCCTCCTGAGGGCTGGGATCGAATATGAGTGCTACCACTTTTTAAAAATTATATTTATGTCAGGCGTGGTGGTACATGCCTTTAATCCCAGCTCATGGGAGGCAGAGGCAGGCGGATCTTTGTGAGTCAAGGCTAGGTGAGTTCTAGGACAGCTGGGGCTACAGGGAGACCCCATCTTGAAAAGACCAAAAAAAAATATGTGTATATATATATATATATATATATATATTCGGATATATATATATATATTCGGGGGGAGTGCAGATGTGACCTCATCTGTGGGCCATGTTTTGTGTGTGGAGCTTAGAGGACAACTTGTGAAAGTTGGTTCTTTCTTTACACCATGTGGGTCCTGGAGACTGAATTCAACTCATCAGGTTTGGCAGCAAGGACCATTCCCCTGGGCTGTGGCTCAGGGGTAGAGCCCTGCCTAGAATCCCCAGTGAGGGGCTGGGGTGTGGCTCAGGGGTAGAGCCCTGCCTAGAATCCCCAGTGAGGGGCTGGGGTGTGGCTCAGGGTAGATTCCTGCCTAGAATCCCCAGTGAGTGGCTGGGCAGGGGGCTCAGGTAGAGGATTTGTGTAGCATGTGGAAAATTCTGGGTTTTCTGAGTTCTGTCTGCAGCACTACAAATATATAAGGAACACAGTGGTGCCCGTCCGAGTTTCTTTCCCTAGCCCCTGTGTTTCCTTCCTCTGCACAGTAACGGACCCCCAGTAGTCAGATCTCCTAGTCTGGTGCTTGCTGGAAGGCAGAGTGGAGGTGGCATCCTGGGGTCCAGAGTCCCTGGGCCTCGGGCGCAGGTGGCTGGGTCAGGCCTCATGGGAAGGGGAAGTGGGACCCTCCATTTGCATGGCTGCTTTTGCACAGAAACCTTTCCAGGCTGTGCCCAGCTGGTCCTGCAGCCCCTGTGGGGTCAGGGCTGTGGGGTCAGGGGCCTGCCTGCACTTCCCATTTTAGGGGAACCTTATCAGCAATGGCTTCTTAGAAAGAGGTCACTGGGGGCAGCTGGCATACCAGGCCTTCTGATGGGCATCTCTGCCCTCCCCTTGCAGCTGTGGAGGAAGGAGGGCACCTATCTGGAGGCCAGTAGGGGACACTGACTCTCGAGAGGTGACTGTGGCTGTTCGCCAAGGCTTCCCTGAGTACCAGCTTCCCGTGTGCCTCGGGAATCTTGGGGGCCCCCGTAGAGATCATCACCCCTCTTTATCCCACTGTGTAGCCAAAGTGATAAAGAATTTTCCAAATGTAGTGGTGTGTGCCTTTGATTAAAGGCACTTGGGGGGCTGGAGAGATGGCTCAGCGGTTAAGACCGCTGACCACTCTTGCAGAGGACCTGGGTTTGATCCCCAGCACCCACATGGCAGCTGAGAACCGTCTGTAACTCCAGTTACAGGGGAATCTGACACCCTCTTCTTTTTTTAAAATTTTATTTATTTTTTATGTGTATGAATGTACTGTCTGCATGTAGGTTTGTGCACCCATGTCGTGCAATGCCACGGAGGTCAGAAGAGGCGACACCCTCTTCTTATCTCAGCAGAATTGCAAAACACGGGTGCACAAACCTACATGCAGACAGTACATTCATACACATTAAAAAAAAAAAAATAAAGGCACTTGGGAGGAAGAGGCCAGCGTGGGCTAGTGGGAGACCCTGTCTCCAAAACAAAGAAACAAAACAAACAACAACAAAAAGACAAGAAGGGGTGCAGGCTTCACACCAGAGTCACATGGCAGAAAGCAGCCCAGAGCCCTGGGTGCCAGGCTGGGGATGGCATCAGAAGTATCTGTCCCAGGTTCTACCATTTTGGTGGCCATAGGGGGCCATGGGACAGAATACTTAGTAGCCAAGGGATTTTTTTTTTTTTCTTTTTGAGACAGGGTCTCCCTGTAGCCCCAGCTAGCCTGGAATTCACTATATAGACCAGGCTGGTCTTGAACTCACAGAGACCCACCACGCCCAGCAAGTAGTAACAGGATTGTGTGCACATGTGTGCGTGTGTGCACACGTGTGTGTGTGTGTGTGTGCCAGAGCATCACAGCACACGTGTGGAGGTCAGAGAACAGCAGCTTTTATTTTTTATTTTTTTATTTTCTATGTGTATGAATGTACTGTCTGCATGTAGGTTTGTGCACCCGTGTTGTGTAATGCCATGGAGGCCAGAAGAGGGCGTCGGATTCCCCTGGAACTGGAGTTAAAGATGGCAGCCGCCATGTGATGCTGGGGATCGAACCCGGGTCCGCTACACCATCTCTCCAGCCCTGAGAACAACAGCTTTTAGGAGTGGGCTCTGTCCTTGTACCTGAGGGTCTGGGGATCAGATTCATGCTATTTAACCACTGAGCCACCAGTGCCCACCCATGTTTCAGGTTAGTTTTTTTTTTTAGCCATGCTTTAGTTTTTGAAGACAGGGTCTGCTTCTATAGGCCAGGCTGGCCTTGAACTTGAAGCAGTCCTCCCATCTCATCTTCCTGTGTCCTGGGGCAAGTTTGTGCCTTCATCCCTGCCTCCCGGAGCTCCTGGGTCAGGCTTTGGGCTTTGCACCCCCCAGCCTCCACACCCCCCAGCCTCCACTTCCACCATTCACTCCTCTGAGCAGCTTTCTCAGAAGTCAGCCTTGCCTTTGTCATCTGCTTGTGAAATTCCCCCTCCCCTCGCCAGGTCTAGGAGGATTAAGCTCTAGGAAGGCCATCCCAGGGACTTGGGGTTCACTGATAGCCACCTACGGGGAGCTGAAGACAAGTCAGTGTGGTCTTCTCTGCCCATTTCACGGGTGGGAGCACTGAGGCCAGCCAGCCCCAGCTGGGACCAGAGCCTAGGGTGTGCATGATCACTGGGTGGATGGGATCCTGTTCACCATCCCGGAATGTGGGACAGGAAAGGCCGGGCCAGGCTCCCCCTCCTGTGTGGGGCTGGGCCGTGTGGCCTAGCTACTATACTCTTCTACTTGATAATTAATGTGCCAGGCCCTGGGAGCCCTTAACTGTACCCACTCTAGCCGGGCGTGGAGGTATACACCTTAGTCCCAGCCCTTGGAGGCAGAGATAGGCCTCTGAGATTGAGGCCAGCCTGGTCTACATAGCAAGTTCCAGGCCAGCTGAGCCTACAGGAAGACCTTGCGTCAACAACACCACGATGACAAGAACGAACACAGCAGCAGGCCTTCCATCCGATGTGGTCGGTGTCTGCTCCGACCTCTTGAGACAGTGGTGTTGGTTTCAGGGTGACATCCAGATACCCTACTGTGGATTGAGGCCGGACACCACTTATCTCAGCCCCTGTCCCAGGCACATGGGTTTCTGCTAAATCCTCAAATGCATCAGCCTGGCAGGATGCAGGGCCTTAATGCTGTGTCTGGTGCCTAGGATGCTCTTCCAGTGTCTGCCCGGCCTCCAGCTTCATCGGACCACTGCCTGCTTGCCCCCCCACGCTCCGCCTCCAGCTGCCTTTACCTCCCTCTGGCTTCTCCTCCTATCCTCCACCCCTCCTGCACTCTCATTATTTTATTTGACAGGGGATGCTAGCCTTGTGCTCACTGTGTGGACAGGGCTGACCTTCAACTTCTTTTTCAAAACATGCTTTAACAAGCTTGATTTTATGTGTATGTGTGTGCATCTGTGTGTGTGCCACGTGTGTGCAGTGCCTGTGGAAACCAGAAGTGGGTATCAGATCCCCTGGGGCTGGAGTTAGAGGAAGTAGTGAGTTGCCTGACATGGGTGCTGGGACCTGGGTTCGGGTCCTCTGCAAGAGCAGCAAGTGCTTTATTTATTTATTATTATTTTAATTTTTATTTGTTTTTGTATACGTATGAGTGTACTGTCTGCATGCAGGTCGGCGCACCCATGTCATGCAATGCCTTGGAGGTCAGAAGAGGGTGTCAGATTCCCCTGGAACTGGAGTTAAAGACAGTTCTTAGCCACCATGTGGGTACTGGGAATCGAACCCAGATCCTCTGCAAGAGCAGTCAGTGCTCTTAATTGCTGAGCCATCTCTCCAGCCCCTTATAATTATTATTTTTTAATTTTTTGTCTTTTTGAGACAAGGTCTCTCTGTAGCCCCAGCTGTCCTAGGACTCAATATGTAGACCAGGCTGGCCTTGAACTCACAAAGATCTGCCTGCCTCTGCCTACCTAGTGCTGGGATTGAAGGTGTGCACCAGCATGGCTAGCTAATTTTAAAGTCATGTTTATTTGTGGGCAATGGCCATGTGTAAAGGCCAATGGACACCTGTGGGTTGTTCAGTTCTGTCCTGCTACTGGGTAGGTTCCAAGGATTAAACTCAGGTCTCCTGACTTGGCAGCAGGCACCTTTGAGCACTGATCCTCCTCCCTCTGCCTCCTGTGTGTTGGGATAAGGGGGGTTTTCCTACTCCCAATGTATGCTGTGCTGGGGATTAAACCTGGGGCTGTGCGCATGTTAGGTGAGCATTCTTCCAACCTTGCACACCATCACCCTACTTTTTTTGTTTGTTGAGACAGGGTGAGATCTACTTGCCTCTGCCTCTGGAGTGCTGGGACTAAAGGCATGTGCCACCACGCCCTTGTCCTCCAGCCCAGGCTGGCTATGAACTTTTGCCTGACCTGCCTCAGGTTCCCGAGTGCAGGTGAGAGCTGGCAGTATCCTGCCGGAGGTGTCTGGGAGCGATGGTGTGGAGGGTTAGGGCATTACCTGGAACACAGACCCAGGTCCCCAGCAGCAGGTAAGCGGACAGCAGAGTGTGGCCAGGGTGCTAGGCCCTCTGACAGCAGCCTTCACAACCCATTTCAAAGCTGCAGCAGCTTCCCCGGGGGCCTGTGACCTCAGACAAGAGAAATCTTGACTCCATGAGGGCTTAAAGACATAGAAGACTCGGGCTGGAGAGATGGCCTAGCGGTTAAGAGCGCCGACCGCTCTTACAGAGGACCCGGGTTCGATCCCCAGCACCCACATGGCGGCTGAGAACCGTCTGAAGCTCCAATTCCAGGAGAACTCCAGTTCCAGGGGAATCTGAGACCCTCTTCTGAACTCCGCGGCATTGCACGACACGGGTGCACAGACTTGCATGCAGACAGTACATTCATACACATACATCTGAAAAAGACCAAAAAAAAAAAAAAAAAAAAAAAAAACAAAACTAATGCAGCTCAGCCTCGGGCCTGGGCCATGGCTCAGCTAGCAGAGTATTTATCTAGCACTTGGGCAAGCCTGGGCTCACCCTAAGCACTGCATAAAGCAGGCAGGTAGGCATGCCCATTATCCCAGCACTCAGGAGGCTGAGGTGGGGCGATCTGGAGTTCAGAGTCATCCTCAGCTACATAATGAGTTTGAGGCCAGCCTGGACTATGTGAGATCCTGTTTCATGAAAATGAAAGAAAAAAAAAGTAACTTGTATTGGTTCACAACTGTTTTAACCCCAACTACTTGAGAGGCTGAGGCTATGAGGATTGACATGAACTGGGAGACAGCTTGAGCTACAGGAAATCCTGTCTCAAGAAAAGACCCACACACACACACCACCACACAAAATATATACTTATATATTATATACTATATCTATATATATTAGATATATATATTACTTTAAAAAGGAGGAGCTTGTGTTGTGGGGGCACAACCTTAATCCTAGCATCAGGAGGCAGAGGCAGGTGAATTTTGTGAATCCAAGGCCAGCCTGTCTACAAGCGAGTTCCAGGCATTTGGGGCTAGAGGGAGTCTTCTCTCTCTCTCTCTCTCTCTCTCTCTCTCTCTCTCAAACAAAAAGACACAACACAAAAAAAAAAAGGAAGAAAGAAAGAAAAGAAAACCAGTCAACCAGTCCCAATCCCTCTAACTCAGGCCGATTAGCCAATAAGAAATGGCTTCCAGGGCATGGTGGTGCACACATTTAATCCTAGCACTCAGAGGCAGGAGGGTCTCTGTAAGTTCAAGGCCAGCCTGGTCTACATAGTGAGTTCCAGGACTTGCTGGAGAGGAGACAGATTCTAAAGATGTGAGTGTAATTATTCCTAATTATTACCATTTTACAGAACTGAGGTCCAGAGAGAGAAAAGCACTTGTCTGAGGCCACATGGCAGCCCAGGCTGACTCCTCTGCTGTCACTCAGCCGGCCAGAAGCAGGGTGGGATTCGAACCCAGCTCCTCCTGCATTCCCACCTCTAGGGCGGAGCTCCTGACACAGCAACCAGACCACTCTGGAGTGACAATTGCTTTCCTGCCCGGCTAGTAAAAGTGAAAAGTAGAAGTGAGAGGAGGCTGGGCGCCCAGCTCTAGGCAGGGAGAGGCCGAGGGCCGCCATGCATGGCTATGTAAAGGGCAGCACCTGCCCTAGGCACTGAAGTGCGCCGGCGCCCTGCTCCGGTAGTAGCTGCGGCCGAGGGAGCGGCCAGATATAACCCCGCCGAGCCCCACCCAGGACAGTGGCATCCTGTTGCCTGGAGAGCCAGTTGGCAGGTTATCGTCCTGTGCCCGGCCTTGGTTCCCCCATCTGGAGAAAGCTTTCAAAATGGCCTCGAGTCTTCTATGTCTTTAAGCCCTCATGGAGTCAAGATTTCTCTTGTCTGAGGTCACAGGCCCCCAGGGAAGCTGCTGCAGCTTTGAAATGGGTTGTGAAGGCTGCTGTCAGAGGGCCTAGCACCCTGGCCACACTCTGCTGTCCGCTTACCTGCTGCTGGGGACCTGGGTCTGTGTTCCGGGTAATGCCCTAACCCTCCACACCATCGCTCCCAGACACCTCCGGCAGGATACTGCCAGCTTCTCACCTGCTACTCGGGAACCTGAGGCAGGTCAGGCAAAAGTTCATAGCCAGCCTGGGTGGAGGCACAGGGCGTGGTGGCATCATGCCTTTAGTCCCAGCACTCCGAGGCAGAGGCAAGAGATCCTCACCTGTCTCTAAAACCAATAAACAAATAAAAACAAAACAAAAAAAAGTAGGGTGATGGTGTGCAAGGTTGGAAGAATGCTCACCTAACATGCGCACAGCCCCAGGTTTAATCCCCAGCAACCACACATTGGGAGTAGGGAAAACCACCCCATCATGTACGCCCCACACACAGAGCAGAGGGAGGAGGATCAGTGCTCAAAGGCCTGCTGCCAAGTCAGGAGACCTGAGTTTAATCCTTGGAACCTACCCAGTAGCAGGACAGAACTGAACAACCCACAGGTGTCCATTGGCCTTTACACATGGCCATTGCCCACAAATAAACATGACTTTAAAATTAGCTAGCCATGCTGGTGCCACACCTTCAATCCCAGCACTAGGTAGGCGAGGCAGGCAGGACGATCTTGTGAGTTCAAGGCCAGCCTGGTCTACCTCATTGAGTCCTAGGACAGCTGGGCTTACAGACGAGAGTCTCAAAAAGACAAAAAAATTAAAAAAATATAATTATAGGTGGAGAGATGGCTTCATTGTTCAGCAATATTAAGAGCACTGCCTGCTCTTGCAGAGGATCTGGGTTCGATTCCCAGTATCCCACATGGTGGCTAAGGAACTGTTCTTTAACTCCGTTCCAGGGGGACCCCCCTCTTCCTGCCTCCAAGGCATTGCCAGACATGAGTGCGCCGACTGCAGTGCATGACAGTACTACTCAATACATATACATAACATAATAAAATTATAATAATAATAACAAAAAAACAAATAAAAACACTTGTGCTCTGCAGAGGACCCGAACCCCGGTCCAGCAACCCATGTCAGGCAACTCACTACTTCCTCTAACTCCAGCCCCAGGGGCTCTGATACCCACTTCTGGTTTCCACAGGCACTGCACACACGTGGCACACACACAGATGCACACAAATACCACATAAATCAACTTGTTAAAGCATGTTTGAAAAAGAAGTTGAAGGTCAGCCCTGTCCACACAGTGAGCACAAGGCTAGCATCCCCTGTCAAATAAAATAATGAGAGTGCAGGAGGGGTGGAGGATAGGAGGAGAAGCCAGAGGGAGGTAAAGGCAGCTGGAGGCGGAGCGTGGGGGGGCAAGCAGGCAGTGGTCCGATGAAGCTGGAGGCCGGGCAGACACTGGAAGAGCATCCTAGGCACCAGACACAGCATTAAGGCCCTGCATCCTGCCAGGCTGATGCATTTGAGGATTTAGCAGAAACCCATGTGCCTGGGACAGGGGCTGAGATAAGTGGTGTCCGGCCTCAATCCACAGTAGGGTATCTGGATGTCACCCTGAAACCAACACCACTGTCTCAAGAGGTCGGAGCAGACACCGACCACATCGGATGGAAGGCCTGCTGCTGTGTTCGTTCTTGTCATCGTGGTGTTGTTGACGCAAGGTCTTCCTATAGGCCCAGCTGGATGAACTTGCTATTAGACCAGGCGGCCTCAATCTCCGAGGCTATCTTCTGCCTTCCAAGGGCTGGGACTAAAGGTGTATTACCTCCACGCCCGGCTTTTTACGAGTGGGTACAGTTTAAGGTCTCCCAGGGCCTGGCACATTAATTATCAAGTAGAAGAGTATAGTAGCTAGGCCACACGGCCCAGCCCCACACAGGAGGGGGAGCCTGGCCCGGCCTTTCCTGTCCCACATTCCGGGATGGTGAACAGGATCCCATCCACCCAGTGATCATGCACACCCTAGGCTCTGGTCCCAGCTGGGGCTGGCTGGCCTCAGTGCTCCCACCCGTGAAATGGGCAGAGAAGACCACACTGACTTGTCTTCAGCTCCCCGTAGGTGGCTATCAGTGAACCCCAAGTCCCTGGGATGGCCTTCCTAGAGCTTATTAAATCGCCTATAGACCTGTCGGCGGGGAGGGGCGAGATGAGGACAAGGGCGGAGGGGGGGGATGGGAATAAAAAGGGACAGAGGGGAAATGGGGAGGTGGAAACTTTCACAAGCAGTGACACATAGGCCAAGGTGTTGCTTTCTTTCCTCCGTCCATATTCATACTTACTCTTCTTACACGGACTTCTCTTGAGTAACCGGGGCAACAGTTTATCTCTGGATATCATTGCCGAGACCCCCCTCGTGACATTGGTGGATTGCCTCCTCTCTTTCCAGTGGCAGGACTGGGGTCGGCCGGTCTCCCTCTGTTTCTATGGGGGGTTTGTTGGGCCTGGGGTGGAGGTTGGGGGGTGCACTTCCCTCTCCTCCCTTCCTCTTCTTTTCTTCCCTCCCCCCCCAATTGTTCAAACCCATTCTTTCCATTACGCCCACAAAGACTGAACCCGGAGTGTAGCAGTAGGAGCTCCGGGAGGCCGCGGATCAGATGAAGCACAAAACTTCTGCACCACAGCGACACAGGGAAGATGTGATGGGAGGACGCTTCAAGTTAAAGGCCAGCCTGGCCTATAGAAGCAGACCCTGTCTTCAAAAACACTAAAGCATTGCTAAAAAAAAAAACAAAAAAAAAAAAAAAAAAAAAAAAAAAAATGGCTCAGTGGTTAAATAGCATGAATCTGATCCCCAGACCTCTTCAGGTTTACAAGGACAGACGAAATACTCCTAAAAGTGAGTCTCAGTGGCTGGAGAGATGGTGTAGCGGACCAGGGTTCGATCCCAGAATCACATGGCGGCTGCCATCTTTAACTCAGTTTCCAGGGGTGAATCCGACGCCCTCTTTTGAACTCCATGGCATACACTACACGGGGGCACAAAACCTACATGCAGACAGACATTCATACAACTATGAAAATAAAAAATAAAAAATAAACGCTGCTGCTGTTCTCATGACCTCCACCCGTGTTCTTTGATGCTCTGGCACAACACAACACACACACTAACACCACACACACACACAACCTCCCCAGGAACAGTGTCACACACACCACATGTGCACAACTAATCCTGGTTACTACTTTGCTGGGCTTGGGGGTTATCTGTGAGTTCAAGACCAGCCTGGTATATATAGTGAATTCCAGGTAAGCTGGGCTACCGGAGGACCCTGTCTCAAAAAGAAAAAAAAAAAAAAAATCCTTGGCTACTAAGTCTTCTGTCCCCATGGCCCCCTATGGCCACCAAAATGGTAGAACCTGGGACAGATACTTCTGATGCCATCCCCAGCCTGGCACCAGGAGTCTATGGCTGCTTTCTGCCATGCGACTATGGTGTGAAAGCCTGCACCTTCTTGTCTTTTTGTTTGTTGTTGTTTTGTTTCTTTGTTTTGGAGACAGGGTCTCCCCACAGCCCACAGGCCTCTTCCTCCCAAGTGCCTTTATTTTTTTTTCTAATGTGTATGAAGTACTGTCTGCATGTAGTTGTGCACCAGGTTTTGAATTCGCCTGAGATAAGCAGAGGGGTCGCCTCTTTTGACCTCCGTGGCATGCACTACACGTGTGCACAAACTACATGCAGGACAGTACATTCATACACATAAAATAAATAAATAAAATTTTTTTATTTTAAAAAAAGAAGAGGGTGTCAGCTTCCCCTGTAACTGGAGTAGTTACAGACGGTTCTCAAGCTGCCATTTGGGTGGCCTGGGATCAAACCCAGGTCCTCTGCAAGAGTGGTCAGCGGTCTTAACGCTGAGCCATCTCTCCAGCCCCCAAGTGCCTTTAATCACAGGCACACACCACTACATTGGAAAATTCTTTATCACTTTGGCTACACAGTGGGATAAAGAGGGGTGATGATCTCTACGGGGGCCCCCAAGATTCCCGAGGCACACGGGAAGCTGGTACTCAGGGAAGCCTTGGCGAACAGCCACAGTCACCTCTCGAGAGTCAGTGTCCCCTACTGGCCTCCAGATAGGTGCCCTCCTTCCTCCACAGCTGCAAGGGGAGGGCAGAGATGCCCATCAGAAGGCCTGGTATGCCAGCTGCCCCCAGTGACCTCTTTCTAAGAAGCCATTGCTGATAAGGTTCCCCTAAAATGGGAAGTGCAGGCAGGCCCCTGACCCTTGGCCCTGACCCCACAGCCCTGACCCCACAGGGGCTGCAGGACCAGCTGGGCACAGCCTGGAAAGGTTTCTGTGCAAAAGCAGCCATGCAAATGGAGGTCCCCCCCCCTTCCCTGAGGCCTGACCCATCCACCTGCGCCCGTAGGGCCCATTGGACTCTGGACCCCAGGATGCCACCTCCACTCTGCCTTCCAGCAAGCACCAGACTAGGAGATCTGACTACTGGGGGTCCGTTACTGTGCAGAGGAAGGAAACACAGGGGCTAGGGAAAGAAACTCGGACGGGCACCACTGTGTTCCTTATATATTTGTAGTGCTGCAGACAGAACTCAGAAAACCCAGAATTTTCCACATGCTACACAAATCCTCTACCTGAGCCCCCTGCCCAAGCAACTCAACTGGGGATTCTAGGCAGGCACTCCTACCACTGAGCCACACTCCATCCCCTCACTGGCGGACTCTAGGCAGGTGTTCTACCCCTGAGCCACACCCCCAGCCCCTCACTGGGGATTCTAGGCAGGGCTCTACCCCTGAGCCACACCCCAGACCCTCACTGGGGATTCTGGGCAGGGGCTCTACCACCGAGCCCCACCAGCTACTCTCTTTCCCCCCTCTCCTCCCCTCTCCCCCCCCCCTCCTTCCCCCCTCTCTCCTCCTCTCCTCCCCCCCCCCTCTCCCTCTCACCCCCCCCCCCCCCTTCCTTCCCCCCCCCCCCCCCCTCTCCCTCCCCTTTCCTCCCCCACCTCACAGGGGATTCTAGCAGGGCTCTACCCCTTGAGCCAACATCCAACTCCCTCACTGGGATTCTGGGCAGGGCCTCTACCCCGACCCCACACATCAGCCCCACTCACTGGGGATCCTAGGCAGGGGCTCCTCTACCCCTGATCCACACCCCAGCCCTTCACTGGAGAATTCTAAGCAAGTGCTCTACCAACAGAACTACATCCCCAGCCCCATATAGGCGGATTCTATGGCAGGTGATCTACCACTGAGTCACACCACCCCAGCCCCTCACTGGGGATTCAGACGGGCTCTACCACTAAGCCACACCTCCAGCCCCTCATGGGGGATTCTAGTCAGGTTCTACCACTGAACCACACCACAGCCCCTCACTGAGGGATTCTAGCACGGCTCTACCCCATGAGCCACACACCAGCCACATGGGATTCTGCCTTCCCCTCTTCCCTTCCCCAGTCGCCTTGTACCCCGCACACACCCTACCACACCACTCAGCACCCCCCACCGGGGGAGCCTCAGTGCATCGCCGGCCTACCTCTCCTGAGTCCCAAACCACAGCCCCTAATGGGGATTCTATTGGCAAGGGATCTTTCATACATGAGCCCACACCTAGCCACCTAATGGGGGTGCCTTCTACGGCAGGTTCTGTCATCTCACACACGTGACCCCCACACCCAGGACTCTTAGCAACCTCCCCCGTGTGACTCTCTAGGCGGGTGCTTTACCCCTGAGCCACACCCCGCCCCCTCACTGGGGACTCTAGCCAGGGCCTCTACCACTGAGCCACACACAAGCCCTTCTCTNGACAGGCTCTCCCTGTAGCCCCAGCTGTCCTGGAACTCACTCTGTAGACCAGGCTGGCCTTGAACTCACAAAGATCCGCCTGCCTCTGCCTCCCAAGTGGTAGGATTAAAGGCATGCACCACCACGCCTGGCTGGGCTGGCTGCTTTTAAACTTGAACTTGGGTCTCAGTCGCAGGCTGGCTTTAGCCTAGAAACTTGAGATTAGGCTCTGGGCCTCCTGGCTGGGATTCTAGAACAGAATCCAAGGAGAGTCCCGTGAAGAGTGAGAACAACCCCAGAGATGAAGCCACCTGTGCCAGTCGGCCAGGAGCCAGTAAGGCCCTGGATAGCTGAGAGGTCTGTACGAACCAGACCCCTCGATCGGCAGGTCCCCAAGTCCCTGCTGCCTCAGGGCTGTAACTGGCTGGAGCAAGCCTTCCCTAGGACAGCTAAGAGCTGGAGCTGAGTCCGGTTTATATAGTGGTTCCCAAAATATCAGGCCAGGGATAGGCCGAGCCTGGCAGTGCGGTTGGCTCATGCCGCGGTTTCCTGTGTTGCTAAGATGTTTCCTGCTGATAGGCCGATCTGCGGCCTTATCTGTGACCCCAGGGGGACACTCAGGGGACAGGCTGTCCTGGACTAGGCAGGGGTTTTGGGCCAAGGGGGAGGCAGGGCCCAGGTGTCTATGGTTGTGCACCTACCTGTGCCTGTTTTTGGAGGGAGCACTGGATTGGGAGTCCACCTGTCCTGGAGCCAATGGCTGAATGGCCACAGAGACAGGAGGCAGTCTGTTTTCATCAGTCTCTACCCTGCTTGTCTCTCAAGGACATCTCAGCCTGGGAGACAGACACCAGGCTGCACATAGAGACCCTCAGCCCTCAGCCTCAGTGTGCTGAACAGAGGGCGAAGGTCAGAAGAACACAAAATGTCTTTCCAAAGGAGGGACATTGCAACTGGGGTTTAACACAGATTAAACTGGAAAGATGGTATGGAAGGGATGAACAGCCTGGGGCAACAACGTGTGCAGATGCTGAGAATCAAGGCTCTAGTGTCTCCGCTTCCCAAGAGAGAAGGGAACGGAGGTTCCAGACAGAGCCCAGAATCTGGTTCTTTAAAAATATTTTGAGGGGCTGGAGAGAAGGCCTATCGATTGGGAGTGCTGACTGCTGTTGCAGAGGACCCGGGTTCAATCCCCAGCACCCACATGGCAGCTGAGAACTGTCTTTAACTCCAGTTCCAGGGGAATCCAACGCCCTCTTCTGACCTCCGTGGCATTGCATGACACGGGTGCACAAACCTACATGCAGACAGTACACTCATACACATGGAAATAAATAAAATTAAAAAAATATTTTGAGCTGGGCATGGTGGAGCACGCCTTTAATACCAGCACTTGGGAGGCAGAGGCAGGAGGAGCTCTGTGAGTGCAAGGCCAGCCTGGTCTACATAGCAAGCTCCAGGACAGCCAGAGCTACAGGGAGACTCTGCCTCAAAAAGAGCAAAGACTAACAAAAGGTACTAACACGTTTAAAAGTATTAGATGGAGTTCACACTACTCTGTATCCTCTGTCTGGAAGCACAGGTCCACACCGAACTCCAGGCTCTTGGATGTGGAAGTTCCCAGCAGCCAGGCATGCGTGAAATGGAGCAGTGCTCTGATAACCATGGCCACATGGACATTCCACGAGCACAGCAGGAGTGACAGAGCCAGGCACGAAAGGCCCCACGTGTGGGACTCACAGTGGGGCAGAGCCAAGAACACACCAGTCCACAGTCAGGAAGATTGATTTATGACTGTGGAGAGGGATGGGGGTTTTCTCCTGGGTAAATGGAATTTTCTAGAATTCTGTGGAAATGACAGTTATACTACAGATACTGCTGAAATGTACACTGTGTGTGTGCATTTCATGAATTTCAATTTAATTTAAAAAACAAGGGTCTGGAGAGATGGCTCAGTGGTTAAGAGCACTGGCTGCTCTTACAGAGGACCCATCCCAGAACCCATCTGGCAGCTAACAACTGTTGGTACTTTCAGTTCCAGTGGAGTCCAACACCCCTTCTGACCTCCATGGGCATTGAAAGACACTAGTGCACTTACACACTTGCAGGCAACATACTCAAACACATAAAACAAAAGTAATAAATAAATTTTTTTTTTAATTTAAGTCAGGTTTGGTGGTGCATGCCTTTAATCCCAGCACTTGGGAGACAGAGAGAAAATGGTCTCTGTGAATTTGAGGCCAGCCTGATCTACAAAGGGAATCCTAGACCAGCCTGGTCCACATAGTAAATTCCAGGCCAGCTAGGGCTAAATAGTGAGACCCTGTCTCAAAAACCCAAAACAAAAGCAAAGCAAATGCAATCCCGCTCCTCATGCGTGTGCAGGGCTGAACGCTGGCCAGCCCTACACACACATTTTCCCGAGTGTGAGGCGGCAGTCCCCGTCAGGAGGAATTCTAGGGTTCTCTCTTCTCTGGTGGCCTATGAGGGCCCTGGCTGCTGGCTCCGGCATGATCCCCAGTCCCACCCGCAGACGCCCCAGGCAGCACAGACCCTTCTGAGCTCATTTTCCAGACAGGGCACTGCATCTCAAATGCAAGCAGGCCCGAGCTCCGGGTGGCAGTCGAGTCTGCTGGCCCCTCGTGCCCAGCCGCACCTCCCGGGCAGACGGTGGAGGTGGCCGAGCGAGCTCGTGCAGCCCACAGAGCTGCTCATGACGCAGCTGCTGCGGGCCTGCTGGGAAGCGTCGCAGGTGCACCCTGTTTCTCTTGGAAGCAGCTGGGGGTGGGGGAGTGAGCTGGGCCACGGCCAGGCCGGAGGCGCTGCAGGAACTGCAGGGGGCGGAACCCAGGGCAAAGGGTCGCGCTGCGTCCTGGAACCCCGGCTAAGCTGGGCCTCGCCTTGCTCTCTGGCCTCGGTTTTCTTCTGACAAATGGGCTTCTGAAGAGCGGTCGTGGCCCGGGCTTGGTGGTGCACGCCATTAGCTCCAGCACTTGTCTAGCCCTGGCTGGCCTGGACCTCATTGAGTACACCAGGCTGGCCCCCATCTCACAGAGATCTGCCGGCCTCTGCCCGAGGGCTGGGACTAAAGGCGAGTTTCTGCAGTGGGTGGCTGTGGCCTCAGTGCTGACAGTGCAGGAGCTGATGGGCTGCAGCTTGGACTCCGCAGCTTTGATTGCCTGCTCAGGGTTGGACTGTCAGCTGCCTGTCTTAGAGGGGCGGGGCTGGCTAGGCCC
Source organism: Rhizomys pruinosus (assembly GCA_009823505.1). Lineage (NCBI taxonomy): Eukaryota > Metazoa > Chordata > Mammalia > Rodentia > Spalacidae > Rhizomys > Rhizomys pruinosus. The sequence goes on along the minus strand of VZQC01008524.1, from coordinate 198,862 downwards.
CGCCCACGACAGTGATAGGCAGCAAGGGCTGTTGGGGGACAGCTTTTCTTTTTTTCCTTCTTTTTGTGTATGTATGCATGTGTGCCTATGTGTGGTGTATATAAATTATGGTGTGCGGTGCTGGGATCCAAGCTCCAGACAAGCTTGCACAGCGAGTGCTCTTCTCTGCTGTCAGCTCTAGGAGAGGTGAGGTGCCCACCTCTGCCCACAGCCAAAGCAACTCTAATGAAACCCACTGGGTCACTCCAAGAAGAGCGTGAAGTGGGCTGCCTGAGAGTAGAGGGGTCCACAGGAGCGGAAGGAGCCTGGGGCAAGGGGGGAAGGCATGTCTCACGTCCTAATGGAAGCCGCTGCTATGGAGTGCTATATGTTATTATTATTATTATTATTTTATTTTATTTTATTTTTTGTATTTTTGAGACAGGGTCTCCCTTTAGTCCCAGCTGGACTGGAGCTTGCTATGTAGACCAGGCTGGCTTTGAACTCACTGAGATCCACCTGCCTCTGCCTCCCAAGTGCTGGGATTAATGGTGTGTGCCACCATGCCCAGCAATATATGTTAATTTAAAGTATCTTAGGGCTAGCAAGATAGATGGCCCAGTGAGTGAAGGCACTTGTCACACAAGCCTGGAACCCACTTGAAGGTGAAAGAGAACTGACTCCACAGAGTTGTCTTCTGATGTCCACATGTGCACTGCGGCGCGTGTGCACACGCGTGCGTGTGTGTCTGTGTGTGCACACAGAGAATTCATCATAAAAATATGAAAAAATTAAAAGCTTAAAAAAGGACCAGATTGGGTCAGGCTGGGTGGAGCCTGGTCGGGGACTGAGTGCCAGGCAGTCCACTGTCTCAGCCAGCTGGGTCACTGTGGGAGTCACCAGGTGTGACTGTTGTGCAAAGGGAAAAGAGACTAGGGGTGCCTCTGGGAAGGAGAGTGAGTTAGGGGCTGAGCTCTTCATGGGGCTGTGCCTGCTCAGTGCCTGTTGATGCTGTGGATCACTAAAGCCTAACGAGGAAAGGCCAGCCAGCCACAGGGGTGGGAAGCGCACAGGGTGTGCTGTAGCCACTGAATCCCAGGACCTCAGAACCTCCACTCACTCCCTGGGAGCTGGAAGGCTAAGGACCAAGCCAAGGAGATTCCAGAAGAGCCCCTGAGAGGGCCAGAGGAGGAGGCAGTGGGTGCCAGGACTCTCGAGTGTGTGTGGCCAGTGCTCCACTCAATGCCTTAACATCACTGACTGGCAGTGGACAGAGTCTGGATTTCAGAGTGGTCACAAATCACACAAACCCAGTCGCACTGGAAGGACTGATATCACTAAGTGCTGTCAAGGATACAGAGCAACTGAAATGCTCCCTCACCTCCATGGGAGGTAAAAGGGTTTATCGGCAAGGTTTCTCCCACAGCCTAAAGATTCTTTCCTGGACATTCACCACACATCTGCCACACGATGGATAAACTTGCTGGGCGTAGCCTCACTCCTGATGGCTCATGATGGAAAGAGGCCTACTGTTCACAGTCAGATAGGAGTTATGAAGCTCAGACACAGCAGTAGCCATTAGGTAGGAGACACTGTGCCTGCAGGTCTATAGAAAGCTCACAGGCAGGACTTCACAAGGGAAACTAGCCTGGGCATGAGAGATGGCTCATGCCTCCTTGGGCACTTGCACACGTATGGCATGCATTCACATAGTCACACACAGATACGCCTAATTAAAATTTAAACAAAAAAGTAATGTGAAATCAGACAATGGTTTTAGCTGAAAGAATCATGGTGTTTCTCTACGGAGTAGATGAGGTTGTGGAGGGGCAAGAAGGACTCATGTTGATATGAACACAAACAGTGATCAGCGATGGTGTATTTGGGCTGAGCTGTGGCTCAGGGGTAGAGCCCTGCCTAGAATCCCCAGTGAGGGGCTGGGGTGTGGATCAGGGGTAGAGCCTTGCCTAGAATCCCCAGTGAGGGGCTGGGGTGTGGATCAGGGTTAGAACCCTGCCTAGAATCCCCCAGTGAGGGGCTGGGGTGTGGCTCAGGGTAGAGCCCTGCCTAGAACCCCAGTGAGGGGCTGGGGTGTGGCCCAGGGGTAGAGCCCTGCCTAGAATCCCCAGTGAGGGGCTGGGGTGTGGCCCAGGGGTAGAGCCCTGCCTAGGATCCCCAGTGAGGGGCTGGGGTGTGGCTCAGGGGTAGAGCCCTGCCTAGAATCCCCAGTGAGGGTTGGGGGACAATATAGATGCCACTTGCAGGCAGGTGGAGGAGAAAGAGTGACTGGTCTGGAGCCGTGTGCAAGGGGAGGATGTGGCTGATGAGTGTTGAGCAGGGACTGGCTTGCTGTACTCTGTGACATGTAAGGCATGAAGCACGTATGCCATGCAAAGAGCTTGCCAGAAATTTCAAGACACTGTTTTCCTACTTTGCCAGAAAGAAAATTGCTAAACCCTCAGGGAAGGAAGCATAACATTACCATACTTCTCCGCAATCCCATTCCTAGGGAATTCACTTAAAAGAACTGAGACTAGATGTTCAAACAGAGCGTCGTGCATGCCGCTCACCGCCACAGCCTCTCAAAGGCAGGATCTACCCATGTTTCTGTCAAACATGAACAGTGAGCTATGTGGTCCAGCTGTGGGATGGCACATTATTCAGCCACAAAAAGGAGTAAAGCAGTGACCCATATATGGTCTAATGAGGGTGAGCCTGTAAACCCGCTGCTGAGTGGCAGCAGTCAGGCCCGGAAGCGACTGCCAGTGAGCTGGCTGTCCTCTGGGGTGGTGAGGATGTGCTGCAGTTGGTGGGTGTGTGGTGTCCCAGTGCTTTGAAGAGTTTAGATCCCCAGAACCCACGGAAAAGCCTGCTGTTGTCCCAGCTGTGATCCTAGCGGGAAGGCAGAGGCAGGAGGAGACTCATGACCTCAGAACCTGGCGCTCGAGGAACCTGGCTGTCAGAGGTGGGGACACTAACTACAGGCTGTCCTCAGACAGCCACAGGTACAGTGGTGTGCCCGAACAACACACGTACATCATACACAAAATTCATGCCATATGTACAAACACATACCACACACATTTACATATCACACAGAAACTCATCACACATAGACACACATATTACATACACATATAAGTATGTATCACACAAACACATATATAAGCACACATATTACATATATATCACACAAACACACATATTAAATTCACATCACATAAATACACATCATACACACACAAAAACAAATAATTAAAAATAAATCATTAGCTGCATGTACCTGAAATTCCCTTCAATTTAAAACATAGGTCAGGGGTGATGGTGCGTGCAGCCTGTCTCAAAACAGGGCTCAGTTGGTAGAGTGCTTGTAGCTCAGTTGTGGTGTCTATAGCTTAATTGGTGGGGTGCTTGTAGCTCAGTTGGTAGAGTGCTCACCTCGTGTGTGGGACGTCCCATTCCCAGTACAGCACAGGTGTGGTGTGGTGGTGCACACCCAGCACTCAGGAGGTGGAGGCAGGGGTTCTTTGGCTACATGGCAGGTTTGAGGTCAGCCTGGGGGACATGAGACCCTGCCTCACAATTACAAAGAAACGGAGCAGAGGAATCTAGCAGGGCTTCAGATCCCAGTCTGTCCTGCACCTCTCTTTGGCGGCAGCAAGTTCTAGTCCGCATGCGCCCCCTGGTGGCCCCAACCAGAAGAGTCCTGTGGCTCTGTCTGCATAGCCCTGGACATAGCAGTCAGGAACCCAGCAGAGAGGCTAGCTAGCCTTGAGGACTCGAACTATGGAAGGAGAGGGCGTGCATGTGACAGGCTGAAGAGGAAGGGACAGCAGAGGACAGGACACGGGGGCAGGGATAGGGCATCGGGAACAGCCAGGGAGACGGAGATGGGGACCACTACAGTTTGGATCTTACTGGAGGTTGCCCAGGCCACCTCCGAACTGTGACTGTGCCTGCCTTCCGTGGGGGTGATGCACATGTGAGGATGTGTGCATGTGGAGGTCAGTCAATCGCAGTGTCGTTCTGTCTATGCATGTGTGTGAGAACATGATCGTGTGAAGGTAATGTGTGTGTGTGCCTGCGTGTGTGTATGTTTGTCTGTACTTGCATGCGTGCAGCTCAGTAGACAAACTCAGATGTCGTCTCAAGAATGCCACAAGGGGGCTGGAGAGACTGCTCAGAGGACAAGAGCACACTGCTCTTGCAGAGGACCCAGGTCCCTTCCCAGCGTTCCCATGGGGCTGACAACTGCCTGTAACTCCAGTTCTAGGGGATCTTATGCCCTCTCCTGGCCTCGTTGAGGATGTTGCACACATACACATAATTATAAAGCCAGTCTCGGCCTACTCTATTTCCCATATTGTGCCGCGGCCTTCCTCTCCAGGTCCTGTGCTTCTGGAGCAGTGGGGTTCCTGTGCAGACATGGCCAAGTCCAAGAACCACCTGACACAGCCAGGCTTGAAAATGGCACAAAAACCACAAAGATAGGAATCTCTCAAGGGGTGGACCCAAGTTCCTGAAGGACAAGTGTTTTGCCAAAAAGCACAGTAGGAAGGGCCTGAAGACCCAGGTAGGCAATGCAAGGATGTCAAGACCTTTTGAAACCCAAATAGGTTAAGCCCAAGGTGCCAAAGGGTCACAACAGCAATCAGGAGATGACGTGCTTTCATTGCCCACCCAAGCTTCGGAAACAGATTCATGGCTATATGGTCAAGGGTCACAGGCCCTGCCAAGCAAAGGACAAGGCCAGGGCTGCAGTTCCAGCTAAGGCCCAGGCTCCAGCTAAGGCCCAGGCTCCAGATAAGATCCAGGCTCCAGATAAGACCCAGGCTCCAGATAAGGCCCAGGCTCCAGATAAGACCCAGGCTCCAGCTAAGGCCTGGGCTCCAGACAAGGCCCAGGCTCCAGACAAGGCCCAGGCTCCAGATAAGGCCCGGGCTCCAGCTAAGGCCCAGGCTCCAGATAAGGCCCGGGCTCCAGATAAGACCCGGCTCCAGATAAGGCCCAGGCTCCAGCTAAGACCCAGGCTCCAGCTAAGACCCAGGCTCCAGATAAGGCCCAGGCTCCAGATAAGGCCCGGGCTCCAGACAAGGCCCGGGCTCCAGCTAAGGCCTGGGCTCCAGCTAAGGCCTGGGCTCCAGCTAAGGCCGGGGCTCCAGCTAAGGCCCAGGCTCCAGCTAAGGCCCAGGCTCCAGCTAAGGCCCGGGCTCCAGATAAGGCCCGGGCTCCAGATAAGGCCCGGGCTCCAGCTAAGGCCTGGGCTCCAGCTAAGGCCTGGGCTCCAGCTAAGGCCTGGGCTCCAGCTAGACCCAGGGTCCAGCTAAGGCCCAGGCTCCAGCTAAGGCCCAGGCTCCAGATAAGACCCAGGCTCCAGATAAGGCCCAGGCTCCAGCTAAGGCCCAGGATCCAGATAAGTCCCGGGCTCCAGCTAAGGCCTGGGCTCCAGCTAAGAGTCAGGCTACAGCTCCAGGTCAGGCTCCCACGGGTGCCCAGTAATAAAAGTCTGCGTCTGCCAATGTCAATACCCATGTGGTGTGACCTCCCTCCGCACTGTTTGCAGAGGCTGGTGTCCTGTGCTGTTTTTAGAAATAAATCTGAGGGCAAGATCTGTTAAAATATGAGTAAAAATAAAAACAATCTCTAAAACTAAAAGGAAACTGCATCTCCCCTGGCTGGGAGCTCAGCAATTTTGGTAGCCCGGCTGGTAGGGAGCCCAGGGTGCTCCTGTGTCTGCCTCCGGGGTCCTGGGATTACAGACATGCTCCCATACCATGGCTTTAGATAAGGACTTGGGACTGAATGAGGTCCTCCTGAGTGCAAGGCAAGCACTTTCCCAGCAGCCCCTGCTGCTCTCCTGTATCGTGCGATGGGCTCTCCGCTGGCCTGGTACTTTACTTGGTGGCTGCCTGCCTGGAGAGCCCAGGACCCTTCCCTGGTCTGTGCTGGGGCTGCAGGCTCACTCTGATGGCCGAAGCTGGTTTATTTTTTTATTTATTTTTGGTCTTTTCGAGACAGGGTCTCTCTGTAGCCCCAGCTGTCCTGGAACTCGCTCTAAAGACCAGCCTTGAACTCACAAAGATCCACCTGGCTCTGCCTCCCAAGTGCTAGGATTAAAGATGTGAACCACCACGCCCAGCTTTGTTTTTGGTCTCAGAAGCTCTTTTTTATTTTTAATTTTTAATTTTATTTTTGTGTGTGTATGAATGTACTGTCTGCATGTAGGTTTGTGCACCCGTGTCGTGCAATGCCACGGAGGTCAGAAGAGGGTCTCGGATTCCCCTGGAACTGGAGCTAAAGATGGTTTTCAGCCGCCATGTGGGTGCTGGGGATCGAACCCAGTCCTCTGCAAGAGCTCTCCAGCCCCCCCAAACTCTTTTTATATGGATGGAGGTGATCTGAACTTAGGTCCCTGTCTCCCCCTCCCCGGCAGTGAGCAGACTACCCACTGAGTTTCTCCTGTTTTGTGCTTTCTTTCAGGCTTTGTGCCTACTTAATCTTGGTTATTTCCCCACAAGTTTCTCTGTCTCTCTCTTTTTTTTTAGACAGGTTCTCTATGTAGCACTGGCTGCCTTGGGACTCACTGTATAGACCAGGCTGGCCACAAACTCTTAAGAGATCTGCCTGCCTTTGCAAACTTACAAGGAGCTTACCACTACATCTGATGCAAAAATTTTATTTTAGTCATCTGTGTGTGTGTGTGTGAGAGAGAGAGAGAGAGAGAGAAAGAGAGAGAGAGAGAGAGAGAGAGAGAGAGAGAGAGAGAGTTTGTGCATGTGTGTATAGTGCCTGAAGAGACTAGAGGAGGGCATTGGACCCCAGACTCCCTAGAACTGGAGAGTTACATATGGTTGACAGCCACCCCCGTGCATGCTGGGAACTAAACTCTACACATTTTTCTATAGGTATTTAAAACTGACCACTTTTTCAGAAAACTATTACGTTAGACAACTTATGCTCACCTAGATTTTTCGATGGATCTAGTTTTCATGTCTATGCTTGTTCACATGTGTGGTGTAGATGCCATGGAGTGAGGTCAGCTCTCTCCTTCCATGTGGTCCTGCCCAGTCCTCTCATGGTCCATGTTCACATGTGTGGTGTAGATGCCATGGAGTGGGGTCAGCTGTCTCCTTCCACGTGGTCCTGCCCAGTCCTCTCATGGTCCATGTTCACATGTGTGGTGTAGATGCCATGGACAGGGGTCAGCTCTCTCCTTCCACACTGTCCTGTCCAGTCCTCTCATGGTCCATGTTCACATGTACGTTGTAAATTCCATGGAGTGGGGTCAGTTCTATTCTTCCACATTGTGCTGCCCAGTCCTCTCATGGTCCTTGTTCTGTGCTGTTGTTTCTGTTGGGGGAGGGTTTCAGGCAGCCCAGCCAGTCCTGGAGTTGCTCTCTAGACCACAGGGACTTCCACCTCCCTGGTGCTGGGAGACAGGTGTGCACCCTAACCTCTGGTTATTCATCCTTACATGGATGTGTAGTGGTTTATTTTTTGAGGTTTTGAGGATATAGCGCAGAGCCCCTGAATGCCAGGCAGGTGCTCATGGGTGCTGCCCCATGGCCCAGGCATGTCCTCTTGGTAGTGCTCTCCTCTGGTGTGTTGGGTTGGGGCTTTCCGCTGGTGTGCTAGAAATGTCGCTCACCTCTTTCTGATTGCTTTAAAAAGCAGCTGTGTAGCTGGTCTTCTTTAAGGTCATGAGTATTTTCTGTGTCTGCTTTAAAGACTCTTTTTTCCTCTTGGCCCTTTTCTTGCTTTGCAAGTGTTTTACCAAAGTGTAACTGAAAATTAATGAATAAATGTAATAATTTATAGAGACTGGCAAGAGCCAGGCATGGTGGTGCACACTTTTAATCCCAGCACTTGGGAGGCACAGGCAGGTGGATGTGTGAGTTCAAGGCCAGCCTGGTTTACATAACGAGTACCAGACTTGCTGAGGATATAGAGAGACCCCATCTCAGAGAGATGGCCTAGTGGTTAAGAGCACCGACTGCTCTTGCAGAGGACCCGGGTTCAATTGCCAGCACCCACATGGCGGCTAAGAAGTGTCTTTAACTCCAGTTCCAGGGGAATCTGACACCCTCTTATCACCTCTGAGGCACTGCACGACACGGGTGCACAAACCTACATGCAGACAGTACATTCATACACATACAAAATAAATTTTAAAAATTAAAAACAAACCACATGAGTGGTTGATGCATATCGAGGGAGGGTGTTCATGCAGCCTGTGCCACAGGCAGGTGGTTTACAGAGCGTAGCTCACTCCTCACAGCCCTGGAGGCCACCATCTTTTGGTGCCTGTCAAGGGGCCCAGGGCAGAAGGGCTCCAAGAACTTGTCCACTAACTCACCTGTGCCATGTGGGCATGTGCCAGCTGCTGAGGAGACACTCGCTGGGTGGCAGCCAAGTCCCCAGCCTCCCCCAGTGCAGTGCTGCTTGTGGGGTGGCATCAGGCTTCTTAGCTCCTTTTGACTACTATTACTTGTTTTATTATTTACTCCTTTGTGTGTGCTTAAACATGGGGATCAGAGGACAGCCTGTGAGTCAGCTCTCTTTCCAAACACCACGTGGGTCCCGGGGATTGAACTCAGGTCATCAGGCTTGGTGGCAAGTGTCTACCTGCTGAGCCATCTTGCTGGCACGAGCTGGCTCTTTCACACAGCAGCACAGATTCCAGATGGCTGTTCCTCTGGCATCTTGAGTCTGCTACGGCTGGGTTCTCCAAGCTCAGCCTTGGTGCCTGGCTGGGGCTGAGTCACTCTGATCCTGCCTGCTGCTCTCTTTGGGCTACAATTTGATTTCCTTTGCTGGTACACAGAGCTGGGGTGGACCCCGGGGCCATACCCACGCAGCTCTGCATCGGAGCTGTGCCCAGCCCCACACCTGCTGGTCTGTGATAGCAGTTTTTGGGTGAGTGGAACATGTTGCACAAAGCAGTCACCTATACCCATGCCCCTCCTGCACACCTGTGGAAGGTGGCAGGGTCTGCAGCGGCAGCCCCAGGGCCCGCTGGCGAAGGTAGGGCAGGGCTGTGAGAGGTTTTGGGAACTCCAGCCCTGGGACGGTGCTTGCCTCACTGCGGGAAGGCTACACGTGGCCATGGAAGTCAGACGCCCTCAGCGCAGCCCAAGTGCAGCTTGGTGCGATGGGGGCACAGGAGGGCAGTGGGGAGGGCAGAGGGTGGAAGGTGGGGAGGCAGAGCCTCCTGACCACAGGCCTGCTTCCCACAGGCACACAGTGTGGGAATATCTGACCCTGTAGTGGCTTCTGGGCCTAGCTGCGCTTGGGCTTCAGACAGCAGAGATTCCTGTGCACAGGCAGGCTGGGGGCCCTGCCATGATGAACTGTCCAAGAGGCCAATGTACCCTGTCCCCAAGAAGGCCCCTCCAGCTGTGGGGGGATGGTGCGGTCGGGGAGAGTGCGGGGAGGGGGGGGGATGGTGCGATGGGGGATGGCGCAATGGGGGATGGCGCAATGGGGGATGGCGCAGTGGCTGTCCCCATTGTTTGTGTGCTCTGCATCTGGGGAAGTCAGGGTCATCAAGAGAGTACATACAGGCCACAGTGTAGACAGAGGACAGGCGGCAGGTATAATGAATGGAATTTAATGTAACTGTCACACACACGGGGTGAGGGCAGGGTGGCCAGCGCCCACCCGGGCACCCTTGAGGGCAGGCTAAGGCTACGACCCGTCAGGAAACACTGAAGTGGCTGAGGGCTGCTGTGGAGGTGCAGCTGGCCTTGGGTGGCACCCGAGACTCCACAGGGTGGCCATCTGGGAATGGGCCAGTGTGGGAGGGGACAGCTGCCCTCACTAAAAGCTGCACAGCGCCACATAGGACACATGGACAGAGAGGTAACAGGAACAGCAACAGAAGACGAACCAACATGCTCAACAAAATGGCAACGCAATGGTGCCCTGGCCTGGGCGAGACTGGAGCCCGGTGCTGCTGGGACTGCGGGCTCTGCTGTCCAGCCGGAAGAGCAGGCGCTGCTGGCAGTGGCACCAGGAGCTGGGAAGGGACCCGCAGGTCCCTGCCGGCCTGTAGGGGTGGGGAATGGCTGTGTCCAGGGCCACGCTGCGGCTTCGGTGGACGTGGCAGGTTGTGCTGAGGCCGGGCAGGCCGCTGGGCTGTGGCCCATCACTGGGTCCGGAGCTGGTAATCTGGGAGACATGGCGCACCACACTCAGCTCCGCAGCAGGAGGCCCCAGCCCCCGGCTGGTGCCCCACCAGGTGGCCACTCACCTCCGTTCTGAGTGATGTAGCGCACCCAGGGCAGTGCTTGGTAGCCACTCTTCTCGATGATCTTAAGGTAGCGCACCTGGACACAGGCGGGGTCCTGAGCACACACGCCGCCCCCCCGAAACCCTCCATTCCTCAGGGGACAAGGATGAGGGGCCAGAGCTGGCACAGAGTGTGGGGCTGTGTGACACTGCCAGGAGCCGGCTGCATGGTCTCCATGGAGACCCCAGACCCCCAGAACATGTACTTCACCTCAGTGCTTTCTATTCCCAGGGGCCCTGGGCTGTACCTGGATGCCAGAGGTAGTGAAGTAGGGGATCTCGAACTTGACACTGATGGGGGGCTTGCCTTCTTTGTCCTCAGCCTCCACACTGGGCAGTCCAAAGTGGGCCCGCATCAGGTACTCCTTGCCACCCTGGGAGTGACATGGGAGGTGGTCAGATGGCCGCTTAGCTGCTGCATGTGACCCAGAGAGATTCAGCTGGCCAGGCCATGGGTCACTTGGAGATGGACACTGGATCCTGAGGAGCAAGGCAAGCTTCACCACCCCCAGGAAGACATGAGCAGTGCATGCCATGTGAGGCTGCAGGGCTGCCGGGCTGTGGGGACTGTGGACAGTCCTAGGGGGCAGCCCCATCTGCTGTCTCCTGACAGCCTGTGAGAAAAGCAAATAGTACAGGGACACTACCCACAGTGAGGGGCTGGCTCTGACAGGGACTGAGTCAGGGGGACCCTTGCCCTCACTCGGACAGAAAATCAGGCCTAGGCCTGGCCTCCCTGAAGGATGGACCACCATCCCAGGTGGTCCTTGTGGTCTTTGGTCCTGAGCTTGGCTGAGGTGCAGGAGGGGCTGTGAGCAGCTGCCTTGGTCCGGGGGCTGTCCTGCAGCACGGCTCACTCCCTGTTCCCACCCCCAGTTCCCAGCACCCCACACTCCCCATGCTCCTGGCTCCCTGCATCCCAGGCTCCTAGTATCCAGGATCCAGGCGTCTCTGACTTCTGGGACTGAGAATACAAAGTGAAGAGAAAACGGAAAGAAAAGACCCTGTGCCAGGAAAGCGCAGGCAAGACAGAAATAACACAGGGCTGTGATCTCAGCATGTGGAAGACAAAGAATAGGCTACACAGTGAGTTTGAGTCCAGCCTGAGCTACACAGTGAGTTTAAGACCACTGAGGCTACACCGGGAGACTGTCTCAAATAAAGAAAACAAAAAGCCCCACAAAACAACAAAAATACAAAACAACTTCTATTTGAATACGTAAGTTGTAGAAAGTGGTATCAATTATCACATGCCAGATCTCGTGGGTTGACAGCTAAGGCAGACTGGATGACACTGACTTGCGTCAATACAAATTTTCCTGAGACATGGTGTCCCTGTAGTCCTGGATCTCTCTATGTAGATAGGCTGGCCTTGAACTCACACCTCTGCTTCCTGAGTGCTGGGATTAAAGGTGTGCCTCCCTGTCTGGCTAAGCATTAAAAAAAAACAAACAAAAACAAAACAAAACAAAAAGCAATACAACAAAACTAGACAGAAACACAAGTACAAAGTTGGGCTATGTAGCTCAGTGGTAGAGCATCTGCGAAGCATGAATGAAGCCCTAGGCTCGACCCCTGCCACAAACAACAAAACTCAACATCAGCAAAATAAATTTAGAAGAGAAGCTGGGCACGGTGGTGCACACCTTTTTTTTTTTTTATTAATTTTTTTTATTTATTTCTGTATGTGTATGAATGTACTGTCTGCATGCAAGTCTGTGCACCCGTGTCGTGCAACGCCGCGGAGGTCAGAAGAGGGTCTCGGATTCCCCTGGAACTGGAGTTCTCCTGGAATTGGAGCTTCAGACGGTTCTCAGCCGCCATGTGGGTGCTGGGGATCGAACCCGGGTCCTCTGTAAGAGCGGTCGGCGCTCTTAACCGCTAGGCCATCTCTCCAGCCCCGGTGGTGCACACCTTTAATTTCAGCACTCAGGAGGCAGAGGCAGATGGATCTCTGTAAGTTGAAACCCAGCCTAGTCTACATAGTGAGTTCCAGGACAGCTGAGTCTCAAAAAGACTGCCTCCCACAAAAAAACAAAACAAAACAAAATAAAAAATAAACTTAGAAAACAAAAACAAGAAAGAAGATCAGAGTACTGTCAGAACAGGAAGGAAGGGGAAGCCCCTGTCGTCACAGGGTCCCTAGGTTGTCCACAGCAATGGGGCCCTGAAGAGCAGCTTCCTGGGAGTGTCTGTCTTAACAGTGGCAGGTCAGCCGGGCGTGGTGGCGCACGCCTTTAATCCCAGCACTCGGGAGGCAGAGATAGGTGGATCTCTGTGGGTTCAAGGCCGGCCTGGTCTACAGAGCGAGCTCTAGGACACCTGGTACTAAAAGGGAGACCCTGTCTCAAAAATACCAAAAAAAGTGTAAAACCAAAAACAGTGGCAGGTCAGTCCAGGCTGCTCTGGTAACAAAAGCCAGAGTACTGAGAAGGGTGACATGGCTGCAAACCTATAGCCCAGCTGACAAAGGAGCAGAGGACCTCAACAGACAGCAGAGGACTGTGTGCCTGTGAGTGCGCAGAGCCACACCCAGCGTCATCCAACAGCAGGTGACACCACCCCAGTCGTCAGAATTGTCTTCTTACAAGGTCCTGAGCTTTGAGGGAACCACTGGAAGCTGGAGAAGCTTGAGTGTGAGCCGGAGTGGGACATGGTGCCACTGCTAAGGAGGAACTGGAGGAGCTCTGAAAAATGGCAGCTAGGCTGTGCACATCATTAGGAATTCTCCATGTGAGGGCTGGGGTGGTGACTCACACCTTTAGTCCCAGCAGTCAGGAGGCAGAGGCAGCCCAAGCTCTGTGAGGCCAGCCTGGTCTACATAGAATCCAGGCCAGCTGGAGTTACAGGGAGACCCTGCCTAAAATAAAATAATAATAACAGGCCGGGTGTGGTGGCGTACGCCTTTAATCCTAGCACTTGGGAGGCAGAGGCAGGGGGATCTTTGTGAGTTCAAGGCCAGCCTGGTCTACAGAGTGAGTTCCAGGACAGCTGGGGCTACAATGAGACCCTGTCTCAAAAAGACCAAAAAAAAAAAATAATAATAATAATAATAAAAAGGAAAGAAAGGAAGTAAGATAGACACTCTACTTCTGGGTGTCAGGATGAAGGCAGAAGTCTGAACAGCATGTCAGCGCAGCTAAACTTGGGGGCACAACTCTAGTCCATGGGAAACGTTTGGGCAACAGGATGTGGCCATTGACCCAGTGCAACAGTATTTGGCTCTGAAAAATCCCTTTTTGTAAAACTGATGGATGAGTTTTGATGACACTGTGTGTGTCAGGGGATAAAAGGTGGCCACACAGGGCAGAGGTCCCGAGAAAATGCAGCAGCCAGGGAAAGGGGAGTAGGGCGGAGGTGAGTCACCTTCATAAAGTAGAGAACCTTCATAAAGTCAGACCTGCAGCCCTGGCCAGTGCTGGCTGAGTTTAGCTTCACCTGGCTTCTGCCCTCGCCTCGCTGCTCCCCGAGTCCATGACATCCTCACCATGCAGGAGCCCTGAGTTCACAAGGCCCCCGTGCTGGGGCACAGTGGGGTCAGGCTGAGGGTGTCCTGGGTTCTGTGTACAGCCCTGCTCTGTTTGCAGGCTAGGCAATGCCTAGGAAGCTATAGCGGAAGGAGCAAGTCGAGGATGGTGACGGCACCCTGGCCTTCTGCAGTGGGGACCAGGACGCTATAGCGGAAGGAGCAAGTCGAGGGTGGTGACGGCACTCTGGCCTTCTGCAGTGGGGACCAGGACACCCTGCAGGACTGCTGCCTCCCCCAAGGAGCACTCCCAGGAGGGTGTGGGGAACGCTGGGGTGCAGGGTGAAGGAAGGGCTCACCGGAAAGGACTTGATAGACCACACGATCTCACTGTTCTCAGGGACCCACTTGACGCTGCCCACAGTCGTCTTGAACTTGGGTGAGTCGGCGTCATTGGGGACTGGGATGTGGATCTCCACGTTATTGGCCGTAGATCGTCGCTTGAACTGACTCTTGGCCTGCAAGGAGGCCGCAGGGGAGGGCTCCAAAGGTATAGGCGAGGGAAGCGAGCCCCTCCCCTCCAGCCTGGCAGTGCAGTGGGCCCCGCCCCACAGTCTCCTGGACATGCCCGACCCCAGTGCCTTAGTCCAGCTTCTCCCTGCCATCCTCCCTCCAGGACGCATCACTAGGATGGGCCTCTCCACTCCTCACTACAGCACCTCCCGAGCTAACCGTGACCTCCACTGACCTTGATCATGTACTCAATGCGGCTGTGGGAATGTTTCTCAATCACAGACTCAATCCAGATCAGGGGCTTCACCTGCAGGGATGGTGGGGTTCAACCCGCTGCCCTCACAAAGCCCCATGTTACCGAGGGGAAACAGACCAGGCAAGGGCTGGCAGAGGGATGGAGCAGGACGGCCTCGATGGGCCTTGGAGCCAGCGCAGAAGCTGTGACTCAGCACCCTGTGGACACTCACGTGGGTGTTGAGACGGTACGACATGAGCTCAAACTCGCCATCAGGAGGGATGAAAGAGATAGTGCGGTCATTCTCAAAGCGTGACAGCCGCACACACTGGTGGAACTTCACGTCCTCCAGCTCCACGGATTTGCTCTTGCCACCTGTGCAGGGCCGGGGCATCAGGTTGGTTCAGGTCTTGGGGCCCTACCTGCCACTCCCACAGCCAGGGGTTGTTACCCCCCACCCAGAATGTGTTTCTGGTGACACATGCCTAGGGGGTTGGGCTTGTCATTCTCTTGTCTCCATAGCCAATATGACCCTGGCATGGAGCCTCAGGTCCAGCACCAGCCGGCGCTGCTGCACGGGACGCCTGAGCAGCAATCTTCCGACTCCCACGGGCTCTGGGTGGCACCCTGGTGGTCCATACCTCAGTGGACCTAGGCAGGGCCACGAGGCTCTGGGGCCAGGAACCAACCCACACTTTCTCCATCCTGGACCAGGGTACTTTGGCCAACAAGAAGCCCCAGAAACTCAGGGTTTTGAGCCTGTGCTATGCCCTGTGGTACGAGGTGTTGTGAGCCATCAAAACCAAGCATCGGCCAGACTCGAAGAAATGAGGTCTGGGGCACAGGCTGGCCTCCACTCACTCCAGGCTCCAGACTGCAGAACAGGCTGGGCCTCTTGATGGCATCTAAGTGCCTGGGTGACAGGTGAACAGGCCGGGCCTCTTGGTGTCTAAGTGCCTGGGTGACAGGTGAACAGGCCGGGCCTCTTGGTGTCTAAGTGCCTGGGTGACAGGTGAACAGGCCGGGCCTCTGGATGGCGTCTAAGTGCCTAGGTGACAGGTGAACAGGCCGGGCCTCTTGATGGCATCTAAGTGCCTGGGTGACAGGTGAACAGGCCGGGCCTCTTGATGGCGTCTAAGTGCCTGGGTGACAGGTGAACAGGCCGGGCCTCTTGATGGCGTCTAAGTGCCTGGGTGACATGTGAACAGGCCGGGCCTCTTGATGGCGTCTAAGTGCCTGGGTGACATGTGAACAGGCCGGGCCTCTTGATGGCGTCTAAGTGCCTGGGTGACAGGTGAACAGGCCGGGCCTCTGGATGGCGTTTAAGTGCCTGGGTGACAGGTGAACAGGTCGGGCCTCTTGATGGCGTCTAAGTGCCTGGGTGACAGGTGAACAGGCCGGGCCTCTTGATGGCATCTGTGTGCCAGGCTGACATGGGGACTTGACTCATGAGTTTTAACATTCTTTTTAAAAATCTTTTTTGGCCAGGCATGGTGGCACATGCCTTTAATCCCAGCACTTGGGAGGCAGAGGCAGGTGGATCTCTATGAATTCAAGGGTAGCCTGGTCTACACAGTGAGTTCCAGGACAGCTGGAACTACAGGGAGATCCTATCTCAAAGAGACCCCTCCCCCCCAATTTTTTATTTATTTACGTGTATTGAATGTTTGACCTGGTTGTATGTACTCCCCCATGTTGCACAATGCCCATGGAGGTCAGAAGAGGGCATAAGATGCCCT
Source organism: Rhizomys pruinosus (assembly GCA_009823505.1). Lineage (NCBI taxonomy): Eukaryota > Metazoa > Chordata > Mammalia > Rodentia > Spalacidae > Rhizomys > Rhizomys pruinosus. The sequence continues at coordinate 182,640 of VZQC01008524.1, read as the reverse complement.
GGAACTGGAGTTAGGGAAGGTTGTTAGCCACCATGTGAGTGTTGGGAACTGAACCTGGGTCCTTTGCAGGAGTAGCCAGTGCTCCTAACCACTGAGCTGTCTCTCCAAGCCCTACCTGTTGTTTTCTTGAGTATTTTTATTTATTTATTTATTGTGACAGTCTCACACTGTAGCTCAAATCTGTAGCTTATGCTGGCTTGCCTAATTGTCCTGCCTCAGCCTCCCAAGTCCTGGGGTGACAGCAGGTGCCACCATACCAGCCTGGGTCTTGGTCTTTTTGGCATGCTGGGCTCCAGTCCTAACCTTGGAGGTCTTTTGGGCAATGTGAAGTTCTTTTAAGTTTTAAATCTTTGTGTGTGTGTGTGTGTGTGTCCACATACACGTGCCCATGCAACAGCACGTGTGGAAGTCAGAGGACAGCTTGTGGGTTTTTGTTTTCTCTTTCTACCATGTAGGTCCCAGGGATCAAAGTCAGGTCATCGGGCTTGGCAGCAAGCACCTTCACCTGCTGAGCCAGCTGTATGCAGGGATGGAAAACGTTCTCAGCGGAACTTGGGGCTGGTGAGGCCACCTCCCCTGGGCAGGGCTCCTGGGCCTCACCGCTGCCCTTGGTACTCACGACCCGTGTTGTCGAAGAGGACCTTGTCATTAAGGCCCAGGCGCAGTTCGGGCATGCCTGAGAGGAAGACCCGCATCTTGATGGAGCCCACAATCTCGCTGCGCAGCACGTTGCCATTGGCACTGACCTGGGGGCAGTGTTGGGTGGTTCCAGTGAGTCCTGGCCTAGCTGGCCCAAGTATTCCCTGAGCTGAGGCAGCAGTGTTGGCCTCCCCACACCCCCACCCCCAGGCTGCTGAGCACAGGCTCAGCTCGTGCCAGCATCCCTGCCAGGGCCACACAGTCGAGGATTTGAACTTGGTTCTGGAGCCAGACACCAGCCTGCTTGCCCATGGCACAGACTGGAGTATCTAGAGGCATGGGACACCTGTCCAGTCTCTGATACAACTGGACAAGCCAGGTGCAGGACAGAAAGTCACCACGGAGTGGAGGGGTGGCGATGTCCTCACCTCCAGTAGGACATCCACTGGCCGGAACCCAGATCCAGTAGCACAGTCAAAGCAACTGGATGTTCACACGTGGCACCCAGTGATGGCACTGTGCCAGCAACACAGAGGGCTCAAGTGAACCTAACCTAGCTGGTGCCACCCCGCCAGCTGTGGCCTGTCAGTTCCTCCAAGGCCAGTGAGACTGCCTAGAAGATGCTCACTTCAGTATTATGTGGGCAGATTCAGAGGAAGAGGACGGCGCAAGGTAATGTGACAGGTGACAGGAGGGCCGAGCTCAGTGCGGCAACTTGTGAACTGTGTGCTCCTGTTGTGTGCGCGCATGCGCATGGAGGGAGCACCCAGCTCACAAGGCGGCCTTGTTTTAAGGCAGGTGTCTCTGTAGTTTAATGTTCTGGCTAGGCCAGTTGGCCACGGAGCCCCAGGACCCTCTTGTCTCCACTCCTTACTGCTCGGTTACAGGTTTGTGCTGTTACACCCCGTTTCTATGTGCACTGGGATCTGAACCCAGGTTCCCAGGCCTGCATAGTTCACCACTGAGCGAGCTCTCTACCTCCATCTTTTTTCAATATTTATTTTTATAATTTTTATTTATGAATGTTGCCTGTGTGAGTGAATGCCACACATATGCAGCTAGCTAGCCAAGGAGGCCAGAAGACGACGTCAGAACCTTGGAGATGGAGCTACCTGCTCTGGGTGCTGGCAACTGTACTCAGGTCCTCTGCAAAAGCATCGAATGCTCTCAACCTATTTTCTTTTTGTTGTTGTTGTTTCTGTCTTTTTTGAGACAGGGTCTCCCCGCAACCCCAACTGTCCTGGAACTCTCTATGTAGACCAGGCTGGCTTTAAACTCACAGAGTTCCACCTGCCTCTGCCTCCTGAGTGCTGGGATTAAAGGCGTTCACCATCACCACGCCTAGCTAACCTATTTTTAATTTTTTTTTTAATTAGGTTTATTGATGCTTTGTGCATTTCATACATTTTTCCAATTCAGTTCAGGCTTATTTCCCTTTCCCTCCCCCCCACCCCCACCCCATCCCAGATCATGCATTCTGCCATAACTGTCCTGCATCTTTCTCTCAGTTTTTTTTTTTTCATTTTTAGCTATAAGTGATAATCCATGAGTACAAGCTTCCTTCATGCAAAACCTATCTGCAGGCTGTTGTGCCCAAACACCTACAGCCCCACCATCCAGTGGGGGGTGACAGGTTGTTTGTTCAATCAAGTTGATCAAATGAGTATCCAGACTACATTGCTGTAGTTTCACCATTCACCCCAATCGCAGCCCTTACATTCTACCACGCCCCCTCTTCCGCAGGTTGTTCCCTAGGCTTAGAAAAGGGGCACAGGTGGATGAGAGGTAAAACAGTCCACTCTCTCTGGAGCTGTTGTCTTGGACTCTGGTCAATTCTGGCTGTTTCCTTTCATGGGCTGACAGTTTGTCCAGGAATAACCTTTCGATCCTGGCCTGGCACGTTATGGCGTCTTACCTATTTTTAATTTTAAAAATTTTATTACTCTCTGTGAATTCAAGGCCAGCCTGATCTACAGATCTACACAGTGAGTTCCAGGCCAGCTGGGTCTACAGGGAAACTCTGTCTCAAAAAGACAAAAAAAAAAAGAAAAAGAAAAAAAATATGTGTGTGCGCGCGCACGCGCGTGTGTCTGTGTGTGTGTGTGTGGGGGGGTGCATGCATGCAAATGCTTTTCCATGGAGCACCTGTGGAGATCAGAGGACAGCTATGGGAGCCCTCTGGTCAGCAGGCTACCAGGTCAGCCCCTCACTGGCCCTGTGGTCAGCAGGCTACCTACCAGCTCAGCCCCCTCACTAGCCCTGTGGTCAGCAGGCTACCTACCAGCTCAGCCCCTCGCTGGCCCTCTGGTCAGCAGGCTACCAGGTCAGCCCCTCACTGGCCCTGTGGTCAGCAGGCTACCTACTGGCTCAGCCCCCTCACTGGCCCTCTGGTCAGAAGGCTACCTACCAGCTCAGCCCCTCACTGGCCCTGTGGCCAACAGGCTACCTACCAGCTCAGGCCCTCGCTGGCCCTGTGGCCAACAGGCTACCTACCAGCTCAGCCCCCTCGCTGGCCCTCTGTTCTTCTTTTTCTGAGTCAGTATGGCCTATGCTCTCCTGGAGCTCGAAGTCCCTCTGCCTCAGACTCTCAGTGTCCCTGCGAGGCTGCCATGAGCATGCAGTGTTCCCAGCAGCCCAGGCTGCCCTGGACTTCCACACCTGGAGGACCCTGCTTGTATAACTCAACCCCTTGACACCCACTGGAAGACGGCAGGTCAGGAAGGGGAGGAGAAGGTGGCTTACCAAGAGGTTTACAGCCTCAATGACATCCAGGAACACCTCGTTCTTCCGGTACTTGATGCCCTCCGAACGCCAGGATACAGCGTTGGTGACAGTGGCTGGTGGCCGTGGGGCCCCCGTTTCCAGCTTGTGGCCTTCCTGAGTGATATACCTGTGGGGTCACTTGCTCAGTTATGGAGGTGTCTAGCCCTGACCCAGGAAGGGCTGGGGAACACAGTGATGGCCTTTGCTTGTCACCAGCACTCCAGAGGTGGGGCTGAAGGATCAGGAGCCTGGCCTACACCACACCCTTCCTCAAAGAGTAAAACCAGAAAAGACCTAGCCACCCAGTGAGCAGGTCAGTGGGGGGGATGAGCAGGCTCACTGGGGGGGGGACGAGCAGGCTCACTGGGGGGGGACGAGCAGGCTCACTGGGGGCTGCGCTGTCACTCACTCCTGCAGGATCTTGCTGTCAGTGGTCTGTGGGTAGCCAAAGTCCATCAACTCGTCCAGCAGCTCGTATATGATGACAAAGTTGTCTCGGATGCTCTCCTCCTCCAGCTCCTTGAAGTATTCAGAGAAGACCTAGGGGATGTGTCGGCAATGGGGAGAGGGTGGGTGGGCGAAGGCTGCCGTCAGCCTCATTCCCGAGGTAGGAGCCCTGGTCTTTCTGCCTGCTCCCCAGGAAGGTCAGGATGCAGGCACAGACTGAATCTGGACATGGAGCACAGGCCCTGACCCAGAGGAGGGTGGGCACAGCCTGCTGGTTCTGGTACAGACCATCCTCCTCCGGGTCCACAACTCTCCATCACATGGCCGTCTCTATCACCGGGACTGAGTCAAGGCTGCACCTGGATATCTACCTGCTTGGGGACTGAATGCCAGGCCTGTCCTTAGCTCTAAAGCAGGAGGCCTGCAGAAAAGGCCGGCCCTGGGGAGGAGCGAGCTCCCTGCTACACCCACCCCCCACTCACACACCTCTGCTCTGTACTCAGGTGGCAGAACCAGGGCAGCTGTGCAGCCCGCCTCAGAAGGAAGCCATCCCAGGATGTGTCCATCAGAGAGGGACATCCCTGCCCCAGACCCTGCTAGGAGGTGACCATGGGGACGGAGGAAGGCTCTGCTGAGCCCATCCAAGCTCTGCAGCCTCCTGTCCTGCCCCTCTTCTTGTGAAGCCTGTGCTACACAGCGGCCAGAAGTAGCTTCAACCCCCAAGGTGCCATGGGTAGGTGCACTGCTATCCAGACTGCACTCCTGCACCCCACAGCCTGGCCTTGGGCACTCACTGACCCAAGTCCTGAGCTACAGCCAGGCACAAGTTTCCCTGATCGCGCCATGCGCCTTCCTGTCCAGGGCCTTCGCACATCCGCGCTGCCTCCCCACCTCACCTCACCTGGGCCTGGTGTCAACTTTCTACAGGGACGCTGGCATCCAGGCTAGAGCCCAGGTTGGAAGCAGAGTCCGGCCTCCCCTACTACCTTAGCAGGGTCCCCGCCGTTTCTCTAGTACAGAGCACACTGCTACCCTGAGTGTTCCCCGCCAAGGTGGGGGTGCAGGGAAGGTCAGAGACCCCTACCTGCAAGGACTCTGAGGCTTCCGGCCCAGATGCCCTGAGGATGCAACACTGCAGCCACCTCTGTGGTCACACACCGGGAGGGAAGCCTCTCCCAGACTGCCTTGTACCACCTTGTACAGGAAGGAGACCCCAGCAGCCTCACCTGCACCACCTTGTACAGGAAGGAGAACACCAGCGACACGCATGCATTCTTCTTGGAGGTGGCGACCACTGCATGGTGATGGTCAAGGAACCCTCTGAGGCAGGGACGGCACTTCACAAAACCACACTCCCCCACGCCTCCCCACCTCAGCCACATTCTAGCTGCCGACAGGCCCAAGTCCTTAGTCTGAGCCAGGTCTGGGGGACACCAGGAGAAGAAAGGTAGCCATGGGCTGCTGGCTGTGAGCTGCCTATAGAGTGGGGTGCGGGCAGAGCCCAGCTGGGCTGAGTGTGCTTCTGTCCATCTGGGCCTTGCAGGCTGCCCTGGGCCGAGCCACCAGCTGCACGGCAACCTCCGGACATCCCATGCTGGCAGGGGCTGTGGAATGGCCAGCATTGTGTGGGCACAGACGTAGTCTCCAGCCCCCACCGAGGAGCGCCTGTCTCCCTTTCCCACAGATCTGAACAACCAGCAGTGTGTGGGCACAGACGTAGTCTCCAGCCCCTACCGAGGAGTGCCTGTCTCCCTCTCCCACAGACCTGAACAACCAGGAAGACCACTTTCTCTTCTGCAGGTCTGTGGTGAGCCTGGGAAGTTCCTGTTCCTGTCGCATCAGTGCCCCCTGGCTGGCATGCCTGGCATGCCTGGCATACCGTAGCTGCAGTACAGTGACGGGGAGCCTGCAGCTCACTCCACTGCCTTCTGAAAAGCTGGGCCCTGGCACAGGAGCGTGCCCAGGGAGGCTGCTGGTGAGCCGTCAGGGGTTTCCATGGTGCACAGAGGACCAGCCCCTCCCCTCTGCCCACATGCCTACTCCTGTCACTGGCAGGCTGACCTAACTCAGCAGCACAGACTCCTAAGAGCATAAAGACACCCCCTACTCCCCAAGTTTAACTGACAGCCCCCGCACCGACCTCAGGCCTTGCTGACCCGTTCCTGCACGTGCCCCTCCCTCCCACCCACAGCTGCAGGTTCTGGAATGCTGAGCGCTGCTGGGCCCGGCCCCTGTCCTAGTCCCTCCTCCTGCCCTGAGCCCCCAGCTGACCCCACTGCCCCCCCTACCCCCACCCTGAGCCCCAGGATCCAGTACAGGTTGTTGTGCTTGATCCACATGAAGCGCACGCCGCCATGGGCCAGGATGGGAGACAGCATGCCCTCCTCCTCCTTCTCCATTAGGATGGGCATGAAGTGCTCTACCTCTGACATGTCCACATCACCTCGGTAGTTCCTGCAGATGAGCACCTGTCAGGGGACAAGGGCTGTGTTACTCTGACTGCCTGGGGTAGTCCATTTGGGACTTGAGGCCAGAGTAGCCTCCACCCCCAGTTGTCCCCAGCAAGTCCCTGCAGTAAGCTTCCCGCAGTCCGAGGGGGAGCCTCATCCCCGAGCTCCACATCCACGGGATCCCGAGCTCCACATCCATGGAATCCCTGAGGCTCTGCAAGCACAGCCCTATCCTGGCCTCCCCTTGTACCACATCTGAATCTCTGCCCACCAGCAAGGGAAGTGTGGAATGAGGACTACATGGAAAAGTTAGTGCTTCCTCAGACAGCAGCACTTGGCTGGGCACAACAGGCATGCCTTTAACCGCAGCACTCGGGAGGCAGCAGGCCAGCCTGATCTATACAGTGAGTTCCAGGTCAGCCAGTGATACATATCTATAAGAATCACTTTTTAAAATTTTATTGTTAAATTTATTATTTCTTATGTATATGAATGTACTGCCTGCAAGTAGGTCTGTGCACCCGTGTTGTGCAATGCCACGGAGGTCAGAAGAGGGTGTCGGATTCCCCTGAAACTGGAGTTAAAGACGGTTTTCAGTCGCCATGTGGGTGCTGGGGATCGAACCCGGGTCATCTGCAAGAGGAGTTGGTGCTCTTAACCATTAAGCCATCTCTCCAGCTCCCAAGAATCACTTTTACAAAACTCACAGAATCTGGATTGATGATTTGCAGATTTTAAGCTTGCAATCAAAAAGCCAGTACAAACAAGTTCACTAGGCCATGTGCTCTGTGACGTGGGCACTGACCTCGATCCCTCAGAACCTCAATTTGCTGCTCCAAGTGAGACAGTGGATAAATACAGGAGTGACTGTGAATGGCAGATCAAAGGGCTGAAGGGCAGTGCATCTTCACTGAAAATGATGAAGAGTGAGAAGAATGTCTGACATTGTATGAGATGTTTAGGCTTAGGATTGAAAGAGGGACTGTCTAATAAAGAGAAGGTGAATCCAAGGTTGTGGGTCCCTAGTAGAAGCTGGAGAAATTGTTTTGAATAAAAGCGGATGAGGCCGAGTTCAACAGCGCAGCTCAGGAGACGTCTGGGGATGGGTGTCCTCCAACTTTGGGGACCATTCTTTTTTTTTTTTTTTTTTTTCTGTTTTTGAGACAGGGTTTTCCTGTATCTCCGGTTGTCCTGGAACTCATTATGTAGATCAGGCTGAGCTTGAACTCACAGACATTCACCTGCCTCTGCCTCCTAAGTGCTGGGATTAAACGTGTGCACCACCATGCCCAGCTCAATAAAGTTTTTTTTTGTCTTTTTTTTTTTTTTTTAAATTCTTCCTCACGGCTGCCATGGCAGGCAGGTGGCCTGTGGCTTGCTGTAAAATGTCTTTACTTTCACTAGGAGGCAGGTTACTGAAGTAATACTGTGGTGCCAGCTGCATGAATAGTTCAGGGGAGACTGCTGAGGCCACTCTGATGTGGTTGTTCTCAGAAATGCTGAACTGGTGGAAGAGGACCCACTCGGGCATCATCTTGGTGATGGAAGATTAAAGTTTTAAAAGAGAAAATGCCTCTTTCAAATATTAGTAAATTTTCATGTGCTATTTTGAATTTAGCAGAGAAGCCGGCTCTGGAGATGGAATCTGGTGCTCCCAATTCAAACCCGAAGTTGTTTACTTCAGAAACATCTGCTGAGTGCTCATGAGACAGGCTGGCCCTTGAACCAGTGACCAAGACAAGACAAAACAGCTCTACAATAAAAAGCACTATGCCCTTGAGAATAGCTAAGGAATATATTACTAGCAGAAGTTATTACTTACTTTCATGATGTAAAGACCAAAAATAAAATAAATTTTCTAAAACCTCATGGATTTATTTATTTGAGACAAGGTCTCTGCTGGCCTAGAACTCATTATGTAGACCATGCTGGCCTTGAATTCACAAAGATCCTCCCGCCTCTGACTCCTGAGTGCTAGGATTAAAGGTGTGTGCCACCACACCCTGCTAAACCCATGGTTTTATAGAAACTAAGGGCCAACTAAATGACTTGGCCAGCTTCTCATTAATTGAAGCAAGGCTCTGAATCCATGGCTTCCTCTTACAGGTGCCCTGGACGGCAGCATGACTGGGAAAGCCTGTGGCCTTCATATGACCAGTCCTTGGTCCCCTCTCTACCAAGGGCAAGTGGGTCACAGCAAACCCATTCTGGGAGCACCTTGGAGGTCAAAATGCAAAACTTTATTTTCCAGTACAGGGTATATAGGAAGCTTCTACCAATCAGCACAGAGCACATCCAATCATTGAAAAAATCAACTTAATCATGCAGTTACATAGTTCTCAGCCTGTACATGCTTCTATAGATGTTTACATGCTGTTTACCAGCTCAGTGCAGGGGGCAACTAATCACAGCAAGGGGTCTGCATGCAGCTGCAGCCAGGAAGGGCGCCATGTTGATGGTACAGGAAGAAATTTAGCAACGTGGTTTACTAATCAGGCCTGGAGTGGCCTATAGAAGCCGTACTAGAAAACAGCACCTGGGAAGACAGACCCTTGCTCGATTCCAACTATATGAATAGCTGTCCTGTTCCTCCAGAACTTCCTTGCCTGGGACTAGCCCATGACCAACTTGATGGACATGTTTCCTCATTGATAAAACAAAGAAATGGGAACTGTATGAATGACATTTATAAAATGGAGAGGATCTGGGCTAATGACTTAATTAGCTTGGTAACCAAAGGCTACTTCAAACAAGCTTACTGAGCCATTTGTTCTGTGACCTGGGCACCTGACCTTGGTCCCTCAGAACCAACAAGACTGAGTAAAAGTGGGTATGTTTGAGAATTAACAATCAAAGTGCTAAAAAAAAAACCCCACAAAACAAAACAAAAAAAACAACGAAGTGCTGAACATGAGTGCATTCATATTTGTATCTTCATTGAAAACAATGAAGACTGGGGGCTGGAGAGATGGCACAGTGGTTAAGAGCACCAACTGCTCTTGCAGAGGACCCGGGTTCGATTCCCAGCACCCACATGGTGGCTAAGAACTGTCTTTAATTCCAGTTCCAGGGGAATCCGACGCCCTCTTCTGACCTCCACAGCATTGCACGACACAGGTGTACCTACATACATGCAGACAGTACACTCGTACACATAAAAAATAATAAATAAAAAAAATTTTAAAAAGAAAACAATGAAGACTGCGAGGAATGCCTGACATTGCATAAGATGCTTCAGACCTAGGGATGAAAGGAGATGGACAAGAAAGGGGGGGGGGGGCTGGAGAGATGGCTCAGTGGTTAAGAGCACTGACTGCTCTTGCGGAGGACCTGGGTTCGATTCCCAGCACCCACATGGTGGCTAAGAACCGTCTTTAACTCCAGTTCCAGGGGAATCTGACACCCTCTTCTGACCTCCGTGGCATTGCACAACATGGGTGCACAGACCTATATGAAGACAGTACATTCATACACATAAAAAATAAATAAAATTAAAATAAAAAATAAAAAAAGATTTTCCTTATGACCTAGTTGGATTCATACCAGAGATGCAGGGATGGTTCAACATATGAAAATCAATATCACAAAACATATAAATGGACTGAAAGAAAGAAACCACACCATCATCTCAATTGACGCTGAAAAAGACTTTGACAAAATCCAGCATCCCTTCATGCTTAAAGTCCTAGAGGGAATTGGATTGGAGGGATCATTCCTCAATGTAATCAAAGCCATATACAGGAAACCCACAGCCAATATCACCCTAAATGGAGAAAAGACAGAAGCATTCCCTTTAAAAGTAGGAACTCGGCATGGCTGCCCCCGTCACCACTCCTCTTCAATATAGTGCTTGAAACACTTGCTAGAGCAATAAGGCAAGAAAAGGAAATTAAAGGAGTACTAATTGGAAAAGAGGAAGTCAAGCTATCCCTTTTTGCTGATGATATGATTGTTTACTTAAGGGATGCTAAAATTTCCACCAGAAAACTCCTAGAAATGATTAACAGTTTCAGTAAAGTGGCAGGATACAAAATTAACCTAGAAAAATCAGTAGCCTTTCTTTACACCAACAACAAGCAACTGAAGAAGGAATACAAGGAGACATTCCCACTCACAATAGCCTCAAAAACAATAAAATACCTAGGAACAAACCTAACCAAAGACACCAAAGATCTCTACAAAAAAAATTTTAAACCCCTGAAGAAGGAAAATGAAGACATCAGAAGATGGAAGGACCTCCCATGCTCATGGATTGGGAAAATTAGTATAGTAAAAATGTCCATTCTGGGCTGGAGAGATGGCCTAGCAGTTAAGAGCACCAACTGCTCTTACAGAGGACCCAGGTTCGATCCCCAGTACCCACATGGCAGCTGAGAACCATCTTTAACTCCAGTTCCAGGGGAATCCGACGCCTCTTCTGACCTCCACGGCATTGCACGACACGGGTGCACAGACCTACATATAGACAGTACATTCATACACATACAAAAATAAATAAATAAAAAATAAAAAAGTCCAATCTACCCAAACTCTTGTACAGATTTAATGCAATCCCAATTAAAATCCCCAAGAGTTTCTTCACAGGCTTGGAAAAAAAGTCCTTAATTTCATTTGGACAAACAAAAGACCCAGAATAGCCAAAGCAACCCTGAGTGAAAAGAACAATACAGGGGGATCTCTATACCAGACTTCACCGGGCCTGCAGCATCCGGCTCAGCATGCTGGGATGGCAACACTGCACAGGGCCACCATGGTAGCCAAGGGCACATGCTTCATGCACTGTCACAGCTGTTTGAGGGAACCAGGGTCCTCACCTTTAATCATGGCCTGAAAGAATCAGGAAAAGGTTGTGGGGACCTGGAGACTCCGAGGTGTGGGTCAGAGGACAGCCAGACTCAGTGCTGGGGTGTGGCAGGCAGGGAGTCACTGAGGTGGCAGCCCACTCCCTGCTGCCCTCTCACCCCTTGGTCCTTCCCATGTGGCTAGACAAGGCTCATCTTCAACAGAAACTACACAGGTGAGCCTCTCTCTGCCCAAAGCCATTGGGGACCTCACAAGCAGGTACCTATCCCTGAGGAGACAGAGATAGACACAGACACAGAACAGTACACGCACATGCACACACATGCACACACATGCACACCTGCCATCCTCTCTCTTGGGGTACCATCCATCCATCCTTGATGCTCACAGCCTCCAGGATGCCCTGCAGTCCCAACTATGGTCAGTGTACACTGTCTTTTCTGTGCCCCTCCCCAGAGCATGTGGGCCTTGGGTCTGTTCCTTCTTAGGGAAACCTCCCTTGACTTACAGGGGCTCACTGAGCACCTCCCGATAGGCTCTGATGAGCTGGGAGTGGCTGGAATGACATAGGATGAGAGAGGGAAAGATGAACATGACATAATGCAGTGTGCAGTGTGGGCCAAGTAGACAGAGTTGAGATGTGGAATGTAATCCAGCAGGGCAGGCTTCCTGGAGTTAAGGCTGAGAACACAGGCAGCCAGGCCAGAGAGTTCTCACGGAGGGAACGGCGAGTGCAAAGGCCTGACGTGGCAGACCGACTGCCCACAGACTAGCTAAGGGGCCCCACTGGCTGGAGAGGAAGGAGCTGGGCCAAGTGGACAGACGCTGGAGGGGCTGAGGGGATGAAGACTCCAAGGCTTCTGTGAATCCTGGGGTCAGCCCTGGGCTTTGTTCTCCAGCACTGGAGAACAGCAGCAAGAGGAACAGGGGTGACACTGGAGAGGTTGGCACCCTGGGCCCCAGGGAGCCACAGCCACACTGCAAGCAGAACAGCCCTGCAGCAGCTGGGGGGCAGCCAAGTGTTCTTGGAGGGCCTTCTACCTGGTAGGGGGCCACCTGAGCTAGCCTAGGCTCAGAGGCTCTGCCCAGCAGATGAGCATGGAATTGCAAGGGTGTCTTGGTTTCAGGACACTCTGGGAGCTTCCCAGAAGCACCTTCCTGAAGGCTTCTTCCTGGAACTGCAGTGGCCCCCGGGCCTCTTCAATCAAAGCCTGAGAGCACTACCCTGCTCTAGACCCAACGGCTGCCCTGCACCCTGCATGCCAGCTGGGGAACCCTTCTTCCACCTGACCATCATCACCTGGTTACCTCTTCAAAACCAGTTCAGTGTGCCACTTCGTCAGCTTGCCCCTGTGGCTGCAGGTGCAACGCACTCTCCTGCTAGGCCAAGAGGCCTGTGGAACCTACTCTGCACTGGAGTCCTGCTCTCAGGCCTGTCTCACACACAGTAACCCCAGATAAATTATCTTCTGACCAGCCAGGAAGGCAAGGCCCAGAGAGGCTAAGGTGCTTGTCCATGGGCACACAGTTCAGCTGCATAGATGGGTTCCAAGCCCAGCCCTAATTCCACAGCTTCAGCCCAAACCTTGGCACCTGCTAGGTACATGTGAGATGTTCGCTAAAGCAACAAGCTTCGAGACAAGCAGCCCCTGCACCTCTGGGCCAGGGTAGAAGGCAGAGGACTGGCCACAAGGGCTAGGGAATACTGCCCCACACAGCTTCCCAGAGGTTGGGAGAAGGAGCCAGGTCTGGAACTCACCAGATGTTGACTTTGGGTGGCATCCAAGGCAGGAACACAGGGCTTAAGGAAAATGCTGGGGTGGGGCACCCCATCTCTTTACTACTGAGTGGTTCCTTCTTCCCTGCCACTTGGGACAGACACCCATGTTTCCCTGCTAATGAATGCCTGCATTGTGACTGTGTCTGGGCTTGTTTTAGTGGCTTTGAGATGAAAAGGTGGGCCACTTGCCTTCCACCAGGATAGTCCTATTTCTGAAGGCTGGACAAGCCTTTTGGCAAGTTTTTGCATTAGGCAGTGGGGTGTGGTGGCAGAGCACTTGAAGCCCTGGGTTCTAGCCCCAGCACCATAAAAACTGAAATAAAAAAGCCAGAGTGATTGCTGCACAAGTGATCTGAGTGTGGTCTCCAGAACCCTGGCAAAGAAGCTAGGTGTGGAACAAGTGTCACAGGAAGGTGGAAAGGCGACTTAGCCCAATGTTCCCGACAGGTGGCAGAATCTGATTGAAACAAACAAACAAAAACCCAAACCAAGCCAAGGCAAACCAAAGAACAGGACAACACAAAATGCCCAAACAAACCAAACCAAGCAGACAGGGGTCGACTGAGATGGATCAGAAGGAAAGGCACGTGCTGCCAGCCTGAGGATTTTATCCCAGAAGCCACGTAGGGGTGGAAGGGCCTACACCTATACACACACACACACACAGGTAAGTTTTCTTTCTCAGATATCCCTGGGGTAGATGCCTGGGGCATGCTTCTGCGCAAGGCCTTCATGTGTCAGCAGCACTTGTTAGCCCCTCTCCCGCAACCCTAGCCAGGACTGCCTGTCCTTACTATAGACACACTGGCCTTTATCTGCTCCTTCGCCAGGCCTGACTCTGCCCTCCGACTCTGCCCTGGCCTTTGCCCCTTGCCGGCTGCCACACATTCTCTGTCCATCGCTCGCCTCTCCTATCCGGAGAGGGATAAGGGACCGCTACTGCGGCTCTAGAGGACGAGGGCGGGCCACAGAAGACACTGCTCCCGTCACGTTCCGCCCCGCCCCCACTGAGGGTCGGCCCGCGAGGCCCCACACAGCAGCTTCCGGTCCGCTGCGGAGCCGAACCCAGCACCCGGCACGGGAGGGAGAGGGTCGACGCAGGGGGTTACCTAGCAACCGCCGCCCACCACCCGTTACTTAGCAACACATGGCCAGCCTAAAGCCAGGGCGAGGCCATCATCCGTTACCTAGCAACAGGGTGGGTCCGAGGGCCCCGCTGGTTGCCTGGCAACGTGGAGGGTGGGGATCCCTTCAGTACCTTGCCCTTCAGGTCCAGCACGTAGACGGCGCTGGCGGACATGGCAGCTGTGAAAGGCCTCGGCAGTAGCCGAGGGCGGCGGCAACGGCAGGAACTGCCGGCGTTGAGCAAGGCCCGGCGGGTCCCGCGACACTTCCTTTCCACTTCCGGTCCATGGAGCAGCACGCGGACCGTTATGTCCGGTCGGAGGCGGAGGCCCCGTATGCGCAGGCGTAGTACTAGTTGTCGGGCAGTAATTTTTGGTCACGCGTGCAACACGCCGGAAGACAGATTGGGGGCGGAGCCAACTGGGTGCTCCGCCTGCCGGGGGCGGGGCCTCCCTGGGAAGCGGCAGGGGCGTGAAGCTGCGACGTCTCCGGCCGGCGGGCTCCGGGTGAGACGCAGGCTGGCTGCTGCAACCTGCCTCCTGTGGGGAGTCTAGGAAACTAGGCCGTCACTGGCTGAGAGCCGCTGAAGGTGGCAGCTACAGGAAGGAGTCCTAGGGTCTCTGAAAGGCAACCAGTCCTTACCGTCTGTTGTCACATGTTAATGTCAATCTTTGTCATTAACAGCCAAGAAGGTTCTTGAAAACCCCGCCCCACTCAACCGGACGAGCACGTGAGTTGCTTCTGTACTTAGTGCAAACTGGTGAATCAATCGGATTTATGTCGCTTCCTCCCCCAACTTAAGTACTGAAGATGGAATCCAGAACCTCCTTCCTGTGGTTTTTAAAATATCTTATGTTCTGGGGCTGGAGAGATAGCCTAGCGGTTAAGAGCACCGACTGCTCTTGCAGAGGACCCAGGTTTGATCCCCAGCACCCACATGGCGACTAAGAACTGTCTGTAACTCCAATTCCAGAACTCCAGCTCCAGGGGAATCCTAGACCCTCTTCTGACCTCCCCAGCATTGCATGACACGGGTGCACAAACCTGCATGCAGACAGTACATTCATACACATAAAAAAATAAAATAATAAATTTAAAAAATAAAATATTTTATGTGTGCCAGGCATGTCAGGGCACTCGGGAGGCAAAGGCAGGCGGATCCAAGAGTTCAAGGTGAGCCTGGTTTACAGAGTGAGTTCCACAACAGCTGGGGCTACAGGGAGACCCTGTCTCAAAAAGACCAAAAAAAAAGTGTATGTGTTAAATGTCAGCTTGTAAGTGTACCCATATAGTCAGAAAAGGCATTTGGATCCCTTGGAACTGGAGTTAATAGCATTGTTAGCTGCCATGTGGATGCTGGGAACCAAACCTGAGCCATTTCTCCAACCAGACATTGTCTTTTATCCGTAGGGGTCTGCTCTCTTCTTCCACTGCGTGAGGCTGAGATCAAACTCAGGTCATCAGTTTTGGTGGCAAGCTCCTTCACCTACTGAGACACCTCACAGTCCCCTTTTTTGTTTTTTTTGGTCTTTTTGAGACAGGGTCTCCCTGTGGCCCCAGCTGTCCTGGTACTCGCTCTGTAGACCAGGCTGGCCTTGAACTCACAAAGATCCACCTGCCTCTGCCTCCCAAGTGCTAGGATTAAAGGTGTGCACCACCATGCCCAGCACTTTTCTTGAGACAGGCTCTCCCTGTACCCCAGGTGACCTGGAACTCACTATGTAGACCAGGCTGGCCTTAATCTCACAAGATCCTATGTCCCTGCCTCCCACATGCTGGAGGAAAAAAGCATTCACTATATCCAGCTTTCACTTAAGAAATTAAATTTTAGCCAGTTGTGGTGGCACACGCCTTTAATCTTAGCACTTGGGAGGCAGAGGCAGGCGGATCTTTGTAAGTTCAAGGCCAGCCTGGTCTATGGGAGTGAGTCCAGGACAGCTGGGGCTACAGGGAGACCCTGTCTTGAAAAGACAAAACACACAAAAAATTAAATTTTAATTTATTCCTTGAAAATTTCAGACATGTGTATAATATATTGATTGTATTTGTTCTCCACTTCCATTTTATCCCCCAGTTTAGGAAAGTTAATTGTGCATGTGTGCACTCACAGCACAGTGCATGTAGGATCCTCTTCCTTCTGCTCTGGTCCAGAACACTGAGACAAGGTGTGCACAACCTATCTGCCACGTTCCTTAGGTGTTAGCACAGCATGGATAGGAACAAAGAGGGTTCAGCAAGTAAAGGAGCTTGTCGCCAAACCTGGAAACCTGAATTTAAGCCCTGACATGCACATGGTTTAAGGAAAGGCTCTTGAAAACTATACTGAATTCTACACAGTACACACACAATAAACGTAATTTAAGAATCAAAATATATATCTTTACAAAAAGGCAGCTTCTAAGTTCCAAAATTGAGTACTTTGAAAGTGTACACCTTCTTCATGTGAAGGGCGTTCTTGCGGCAGAGATTGGAGAGACCACACTCGCAACTTCACAACTGGCACTTGCTGTGTTCTCTATGCACCATGCCTCTTGGGTATCTTTCCGTATCCATGACAACAGCTGCTTCTCCCAGCAGCACAGGAAGTAAGTGATTCTTTGTGGTCCACTAGACCCCTGGCTACAGGTCTCCAGCATGAGCACCAGGGTGCTCCCGTCTCATGATGCCCTCACTGTGTCTAATACTTCATGCACTCAGACCTCCATTTAAGAGCTCTGAACCCAGGCTCACTGTGCCATTACTGAGAACTGGGAATGGCTAGCAGTGCCTACTATGACAGGGTGGACCAAGGGACAAGCTGATGAGGGACAGACTGTGTCCATCCTTGCCTTAGGTGGCCATTCCATTATGAAGACTGTGTGGTCTCAAGGCCAGGTGACCTGGATAGAACACCACCTTGGGTCCAAGCCTCCCATGGACTATGGTGAGGTCCACGGGCAGAGACCTGTCCTGGAGTCTGACAGGTGGAGCAGGTGGAGACAGATGCTGGCCTCAGATGCTAAGATGCAACTGTGGTGGGGAGGAGAAACAGACAGACACAGACAGACAGACAGATAACCTGACACAAGCCTCCCTCCATGGCCCACATCATGGCTTCAGCCTCTGGGTAGATACACAACTTTTCAGTCCCCACGGAAAGGGTACAACCCCAGAAACCAAGATCCAGAGAAGAACAGCTGACTTTAATCACGTCCAGAGCAGGGAGTTTCAAAAAGACTTGTCTCAGCAAATGCACAGGGGGACGAGGTCATCCTGAACTCCGTTCACTACTTGGTCCAGCTGACTTTGGGGATGTCGTAGTGCTCTGTGAGCGTATCGAGGTGCCGGTTGAAGTCCTGTGGCAGAGGAGACCTGTCAGCAAAGCCTGGCTGGCAGCACCACCGCCTATGCCCACCCCACAGGCCTCACTGCACCCTGACAGAGCATGGGCAGGTGGCAATCCTGAGGGCGCTCCCCCACCCCAAGGTGGTCTAAATGGGATGTGGCTCACCTCAACTCTCTGCTTGTGGGTTTTGGACGCCTTCTTTAGGATTCTCTCCATTTGCTAGAGAGAGAGAGAAGAGACAGAGTGAGTTCCGGGAGGCCAGGTTCGAGCTGCAAGCACAGCACCAGCACACCCTGGCCCCGCACCCAGAGGGGCTGCATGCCACCAGTTACCCTCTCCCAACAGCCCACTTGGGCTGGCCTGGGGAGCCCTACTGTCTCCCGCCAGTCTCGGTCTTGCTGCCTTGGGCAGCGGGGAAGCCTGCACCTTGCAAGAAACCAAGTCCATGAGGGAGATGGGGAGGGACTGCATGACAGGCCAGCTCATCGCTCAGGGTACGAGTATCAGCAACAGGGGAGATGGGACTTATTTGGCTCCAAGCTCCGGGTCACCGTCCAGCAAGGTGGGAAGGTGAAGGTGGTTTGGCAAAGTCAAGAGCAGAGATGAATGCAACATGCTCCATGCCCAGCTGGCTCTCTCCACCCTAGGTAATTTCAAACCCACACCAGAAGTGGTGCTGTCTGCAGTGGGCCGGCAGGCAGGCGGGTGGGCAGCTGCCGCTCCAGTCGGTGCAATCAAGGCATTCACAGGCCAGCCTGATCCAGGCAGTGCTTCAGACTCTTCCCAGGTGAGTCTAGCTTGTATCAAGGTAACAAAACTGACCAGGGGATGTCCAGTAAAGAGCAAAAGCCAGGCCGGGCGTGGTGGCGCACACCTTTAATCCTAGCGCTCAGGAGGCAGAGGCAGGCGGATCTTTGTGAGTTCAAGGCCAGACTGGTCTACAGAGTGAGTTCCAGGCCAGCTGGGGCTAGAGGGAGACCCTGTCTCAAAAAGACAAAAAAAAAGACAAAAGCCCTGACCACATATCCTGTGTCCCCTAAAGCACAGGGGAGACTAGAGCACAGTGAGTTAAGGGAGGTGCGTGATGGGGCTGGGGGGCAGTGAGTGGGTAGTGGTGACCCCACAGCAGCCAGAAGACCAAGAAAACCTGGGGATGAGCTGAAGGATTCTCAACTAGAGGCATGATGGCTGGCAACAGCAGGCAGTGCTGACTCCCCGGCTCCATCAGCTGCAGTGTGCACCCACACACTGCGACAGTGCTGACCCCCCCGCCCCACTCCATCAGCTGCAGTGTGCACCCACACACTGTGGCAGTGCTGAATCCCCGGCTCTATCAGCTGCAGTGTGCACCCACACACTGCAACACTCCCCCGGAAAAAAGTTCAAATAGCACAGGTTCTTTTCCAAAACTTAAAAAGGAAAAGGCTGTGTTTGGGTCCACTACAAACATCCCTGTAACTGATCAGTGGTGTCTGATACAGCCACACAGTCAGTATGCATGGGGACTGCACGCTGTCTGAACACCGGAGACCTCCAAAGACCCAACTTTCCTTCTGTAAGTGATCAGTGGTGTCTGATACAGCCACACAGTCAGTATGTATGGGGACTGCACGCTGTCTGAACACCGGTGACCTCCAAAGACCCAACTTTCCTTCTGTAGGTGATCAGTGGTGTCAGATACAGCCACACAGTCAGTATGTATGGGGACTGCACGCTGTCTGAACACCGGTGACCTCCAAAGACCCAACTTTCCTTCTGTAAGTGATCAGTGGTGTCAGATACAGCCACACAGTCAGTATGTATGGGGCCTGCACGCTGTCTGAGCACCGGTGACCTCCAAAGACCCAACTTTCCTTCTGTAAGTGATCAGTGGTGTCAGATACAGCCACACAGTCAGTATGCATGGGGCCTGCACGCTGTCTGAGCACCGGAGACCTCCAAAGACCCAACTTTCCTTCTGTAAGTGATCAGTGGTGTCAGATACAGCCACACAGTCAGTATGCATGGGGCCTGCACGCTGTCTGAGCACCGGAGACCTCCAAAGACCCAACGTTCCTTCTGTAAGTGATCAGTGGTGTCAGATACAGCCACACAGTCAGTATGTATGGGGACTGCACGCTGTCTGAACACCGGTGACCTCCAAAGACCCAACTTTCCTTCTGTAAGTGATCAGTGGTGTCTGATACAGCCACACAGTCAGTATGCATGGGGCCTGCACGCTGTCTGAGCACCGGAGACCTCCAAAGACCCAACGTTCCTTCTGTAAGTGATCAGTGGTGTCAGATACAGCCACACAGTCAGTATGTATGGGGACTGCACGCTGTCTGAACACCGGTGACCTCCAAAGACCCAACGTTCCTTCTGTAAGTGATCAGTGGTGTCAGATCCAGCCACACAGTCAGTATGCATGGGGCCTGCACGCTGTCTGAGCACCGGAGACCTCCAAAGACCCAACGTTCCTTCTGTAAGTGATCAGTGGTGTCAGATACAGCCACACAGTATGCATGGGGCCTGCATGCTGTCTGAACACCGGTGACCTCCAAAGACCCAACGTTCCTTCTGTAAGTGATCAGTGGTGTCAGATACAGCCACACAGTCAGTATGCATGGGGCCTGCACGCTGTCTGAGCACCGGAGGCCTCCAAAGACCCAACGTTCCTTCTGGTCACCCGGGCCGGCCTCGAGCTCCCGACGCTGCCTCAGCCCTGTAATGACAGGCGGGTGTGCACGCCGCTCCTCCTCCTCAGGCCTACTGCTGGTGCTCTGCCACTGTTACCACCATCTTAGCAGTAGTCGCCACTTTCCCTGACTCCAGTGGTGACTGTCAGCCCTAGCTGTGGCCCCAGGTGGCAAGGGACAGAGCAGCCACTTAAGTTAGTTCCTGTCATGGCCCTGTTGGGGAGACTTCTGGCCTCCTTTAAGTGTCACTAATAAGTGCCAGCACATGTATGTTCTTTGTATGATTCAATTAGGGGCACACAACAGGAGGGAGAACTGCTGTTCTCCGCATTGCAGGAAGGGTCTCTGGTGCCTCCTGCTAGATGCCAGCAGCACTGTTACTGGTGGGAAGCCAAACACCTCCAGGCCAGCGTGGGAAGAGGGAGGACAGCCTCCAGCCTGGAACACCCACCCAGGTTGGGGGCCTGGCCCCTCTGCTAGGCATGCACTGCAACTGTACCACACACCTACCTACACTGATTTTTCCCTCTTCAGGACAAGCTTGCTTTCTTAATGACCTGTCCTCTCTGTCACATTTTTTATTTTTATTTATTTATTTATTTGGTCTTTTTGAAACAGGGTCTCCCTGTAGCACTAGCTGACCTGGAACTTACTATGTAGACCAAGCTGGCCTTGAACTCAGCGATCTGCCTGCCTGTGCCTCTGCCTCTGCCTCCCGAGTGGTGGGATTAAAGTCATGCTCCACCGCATTTTTTTTTTTGGTCTTTTTGAGTCAGGGTCTCCCTGCAGCCCCAGCTGTCCTGGAACTCACTCTGTAGACCAGGCTGGCCTTGAACTCACTCTATAGACCAGGCTGGCCTTGAACTCACAAAGATCCGCCTGCCTCTGCCTCCCCAGTGCTAGGACTAAAGGCGTGCGCTACCACGCCCGGCTCCACCGCATTTTTTAATAGCAAGAAAAATAACTTATAGAACAATTAAAATAGAACACGTTTAGAGCAAACAGAGTATGGAGTGCCTATCACGCCAACACCCGGGACTTCCATCAGATGTTAAAAGTCATCCTTAGTACAGAGAGCTTGAGGTCAGCCTGGGCTACAACAAACAGAGGATGTCTCAAAGTAAATCAAGATACCTAGCCAGGCCTCGTGGATGCAAGTTCAGTTTCAGCTCTACACAGTGAATTCCAAACACAAAACAAACTTCCAAACAACAAAACACATGTCAAGCTACCAAACCCGGCCGTCACATCAACAGACTTTGTGTGGACTTTACAGTTTGGCTGTCGTAAACAGCTGTCCGTAAACTGCAGTGACTATGCCTGTCATCCCAGCACACGGGGAGCGGAGGCCGCCCGGGTGCTCAGGGAGGCCACCCCGGCCCCCAAGGAGGCCACCCCAGCCCTGCGGTTTCCCGCCCGCCTCACCCGCTTCTCCTGCATTTTCTCGAAGGCTGCCTGCGCCGGCGTGCGCTTGTCCAAGCAGCGCCTTTTCTCCTCCTCGATCTTCTTGCTCGTCCCCATGGCCTCCAGCAGCTGGGCCTTATCTTTGTTCTTCTTCTTCTTCCTGGGGAGACAGAGGGAGTGAAGGGGGCGAGGCCGCGCTGTCTGAGGTCGGGGTCGGGGTCAGGGTCCCGGACAGGCACAGGCCGCGCTCGAGCCTCACCGCTTCGTCACGCCCAGCTCCGCGACGCCTTTCAGCTTCAGCGGCCCCTTCTGGACCTGCTCGTACGCCTCCATGGCACCAGGAACAGCTCCGCTCACACACTGCCGCACTTCCTGTTTATAAACAGTATTTCCGCCCAGGCTCCGCCTCTCTTCCTTCTGATTGGGTATGATAGGTCACGTGCAGGCGTGTTCAACTTTCAGTGGATGGTATAGTTCCGGTTTCTGATCCGACCAATGGCCACTCGGTGTATCCGGCCTTTTAGTCATGGCTGTGCCACACTTCCGGTGTTGTCTTCACTTCCGCTTTCCTAGAGTAGTATTTGAAACTTCCATTCCTTTGTGTTTTTTTTTGAGACAGGGTCTCCCTGTAGCCCCAGTTGGCCTGGAACTCGCTGTGTAGACCTGGCTGGCATTGAAGTCACGGAGATCTCCTGTCTTTGCTTCCGAGTGTGGGGATTAAAGGCTTGCCCCACGTCCGGCTCCTTTAGTCTCACTCAGCACTGGCGTATCCCTGAGAGATCAAGGCCAGCCTAGGCTCCAAAGAGAGTGCCAGGCCAGCTGGGGCTAACAGGGAGACCTTGTCTCAAGAAGAAAAAAAAGAGAATTTATTTACTTGTTTGTATATGTTTGTGTGTATTGTTAGGTTCATTTTGAGTGTAGACTGGGCGTAGGGAGGAGAGAGACAGAGAGACAGAGAGAGAGAGAGAGAGGAGGGGAGGAGAGAGGAGAGACACACACAGAGAACTCCGATGAAAAGGAAGTAGTGTTTTATTTCAGGCACGGCGGCCTGCCCATGTAGATTGACCAGCGTTAGAATCTCCCCAGAATGGCAGTTTTATCCCCAGGCACACAAAGAAGTGAGTTTACAAGGAGATGGGGGCTAGGAGATGAGGGATTAGGGCGTAGGTGCATCTGTGGCTGTTATCAGTAGAAGCATCTTGGGATCATCTCATCGGAAGCTTGTGACTGGTATCAGGTGGCACCCTGATTGCAGCAACTTTCTTGGAACTTCTACCTCAGTGATTCTTGGAAAATCCCCAACTTAGGTGGGCTTTGAACCTTAACGTGTATGCCACACATTCATGTGGAGTCAGAGGACAACTTGTGAGAGTTGGTTCTCTCTTTCCAGCGTGGGGATTCTGGAGATGGATGTTCAGGCTTAGCAGAAATCGCCTTTACCCACTCAGTCACTCCCCTGCCCATAATTCCCTTTTTTGTACTGGTTCAGGAGGTGGTGAGAGCTTGCTTTTTTTTTTTTTTTTTTTTTTTTTGTCTTTTTGAGACAGGGTCTCCCTGTAGCCCTAGCTGTCCTGGTACTCACTCTAGACCAGACTGGCCTTGAACTCACAAAGATCTGCCTGCCTCTGCTTCCCAAGTGCTAGGATTAAAGGCGTGCACTACCACACCCGTTTTTTTTGTTTGTTTGTTTTTTGGGTTTTTTTGTTTTTTATTTTTTTTTGGTTGAGAGCTTGCTTTATAGGTCTGGTTGACCTGGAATTTCCTCCAGCATAATCTTCCAGAGAGCTGGGTTTGCAGGTGTGTGCTGCCAGGCCCGGGTTCTATTGTTTTGTTTGAGACAGGATATCAGGTAGCCCAAGATGGCCTCAAATGTGCTTTGGAGCAGAAGATGACTTTAAACTCTTTTGAGACAGTCTGTATGCAGTCCTGGCTATCGCTGTGTAGACCAGGTGGACCTCCATCTCACAGAGATCTACCTCCCTCTGCCTCTGGAATTAGAGGACTATGCCGTGACCCCTAGCTCCTTTATTGGTTAAAAATAATTTTTTTTAACATTACATTTAGTTGTGTGCCATGGTGGCTGAGTAGGGATCAGAGGACAATTTGTGGGAGTTCTCTTTCTACTATGTCTCCAAAGGATTGGCCCCTTATGCTGTTTTTTTTTTTGTTTTTTTTTTTGGTCTTTTCAAGACAGGGTGTCCCTATAGCCCCCAGCTGTCCTGGAATTTACTCTGTAGACCAAGCTGGCCTTGAACTCACAAAGATCCGCCTGCCTCTGCCTCCCAAGTGGTAGGATTAAAGGCATGAGCCACCATGCCCAGCCCCTTATGCTATTTGGGGGCAGGGTCTCCCTCAGCCCAGGGTGGCCTGAAATTCGTGACCTTTGTTGGAAATAAAATCTGAGGTCCAAAGACCCCATGGACATGGCACAAAGACTACTATGGCAGAAAGTTACTCTGAAGGGAAGCTTTTTCTTTTGCAAAAGGGCGAGTTGTGATTTGGGATTGAGCAAGCACACCCAACCCAGAAGCCTCATGGATTTATTTTGTTTTGTCTTGTTTTTTGGTCTTTTTGGAACAGGGTCTCCCTTCAGCCCCAGCTGTCCTGGAACACACTGTGTAGACCAGGCTGGCCTTGAACTCACAGAGATCTGCCTGCCTCTGCCTGGGATTAAAGGCCTGCGTCACCAGGCCTGGCTCCTCCCTCATAGGTTTTTAGTCTAACACAAGTACTGTGTCTGTTCCCATTGGTTGGGGTCCAACCTCACAGTCTTTTGCAGTTGACTGGTTTAAAAGAATCATTGTGGCTGGGTGAGGTGGCACGCACCTTTAATCCTAGCACTCAAAGCCGATCTTTGTGAGTTCAAGGCCAGCCTGGTCTACAGAGTGAGTTCCAGGACAGCTGGGGCTACGGGGAGACCCTGTCTTGAAAAGACCAAAACAAACAAAACAAAACAAGAATCATTGCAAGCCAGGCATGGTGGTGCACACCTTTAATCCCAGCACTCAGGAGGCAGAGGCAGGCAGATTTCTGGGAGTTCAAGGCCAGCCTGGTCTACAGAGCAAGCTCCAGGCCAGCTGGGAGTAAAGGGAGACCCTGTCTCAAAAATACGCCCCCCAAAAAGTTCATTCTCAAAAAAATAAATTCTTAGCCAGGCGTGGTAATGCACACCTTTAATCCTGGCACTTGGGAGGCAGAGGCAGGCGGATCTCTGTGAGTTCCAGGCCAGCTAGGGCTTCAGGGAGACCCTGTCTCAAAAAGACCAAAACAAAACAAAACAAAACAAAAGAATCATTGCAAAGGGAATGAAGGAAAGAGGAAAAGTGGGCAGCTCTGCCATCAAGTTCAAGGTCCAGGGTCGCAGCAGGGTCCCTGAGAATGGAGGCCGGCCTGGTCGGTAGGAAGCTGAGTGTGCTGGACCCTGTCCCAACAAACAAAACAACCAGGCATGGTGGCCCACATCGTTCATCCTGGTCTATGTAGGGGGTTCCAGGCCAGGGATACTGGAGACTTTGTCTCCAATCAATCAATCAGTCAGTCAATCAATCAATCAATCAATCAGGCTGGGCATGGTGGCACACACAGTTTATTCCAGAGGCAGGTGGATCTCTGTGAGTTCAAATCCATCTTGGCCTACAAAGCAAGTTCCAACCCAGCTGGGGCTACAGGGAGACACTGTCTTGTAAAAGACAAAAACAAAACAAAATAAAACAAAGAAATCCACCTGATTTATGTTAGGTTATAAAAAGCATGACCCCAATAAAAGGCACATGAGGCTTAGGTCACTTCAAGAACATGCTTTACTTCCATGTGGGACTGCCAGCATGAGCCACCTGCAGACACGTGGTTGGGGGCAGGGGCAGGACAGAGAGAGGGAGAGGGGGAGAGGGGGACAGAGACACAGAGAGAGAGAGAAAGAGAGAGAGAGAGAGAGAGAGAGAGAGAGAGAGAGAGAGAGAGNACAGGAGAGAGGGAGGAGATGGGGAAGAGGGGACAAGAGACACAGAGAGAGAGAGAGAAGAGAGGGAGAGAGAAGGATGGGAGACCAGAAGAGAGGAGAGAGAGGAGAGGCGCTGCTGGGGCTCCCACCCATTTATAACCCATGGGGTTGGGGCCTTCAGGTACACGGGAAGCGGTCAGAAGATTGACAGCTTCTGGAGAAGTGGGACACCTGCGTGCCCCTGTGGTTCGGGAAGCCCCAGAACCTAACATTTCAGCCTTTTTCGGTATGATAAGGAAATGGGGACTGTTCTCTCTTCAGTATCTGGCTCAGATCTGATGGAGGACATGAAGTCTGGGAAACAGCTGTCAAGGCTGGTTCCCATTTTGGCTGCTGTCCTTGGTGCTCTGCCCAGTGGGTTGGTCCAGATCAATAGTGGCCAGTACTTAGTGGATGTTTTTCAGATCGAGGGCGTAGTGGCCCGTATTTTAGTGGACAATTTCTCTGCAACTGAAAAAGTAAAGCTGGTTAGTCTTAATAGTATACCAGTGCAGGACTTCACAATACAAACGGAGGGGCTACAGGGTACATTAGCAATTGGAGTCCCTGCCTAGGGTCTGCAGAAGGAGAGGACCATACCCTGGTTTGAGGAATGAAAAAAAGTTTTAATAAAAAAAAAACAGAATAGGGCGATCTTTAGTACACAGGGTACATAGAGCCATAACCATGAGAATATAAAAGCTGGTATTTTCTGGCATGGCACATAAATTGTCATTTTCTGTATTTTCCAACATGACACAGCAGTAACCTGCAACTGCACAATAGGGCAGTAGTCTCTCCTGATATATTTTCTAACAGACACATAGATTCCTAACTTGGCACATGTAGTCTCTACCTATCTATTTTCTTTTTTTTTTTTTTTTTTTTTAGGACAGGCGTCTCCCTGTAGCCCCAGCTGTCCTGGAACTCACTCTGTAGACCAGGTTGGCTTGAACTCACAAAGATCTCCTGCCTCTGCCTCCCAAGTGCTAGGATTAAAGGCGTTCGTGCCCATGCCCGGCTCATTTCTCTTTCTTTAGATGTACAGTCTCCCGTGGTGGTGTTTAAAACCACATAGTTAGCTCAGATAAATAAAGTTTGATTTGGTGATATTAAGGTCAGTTTGAGGTTCCGGTCCTCAAGGTCACTCAGCCTTGAGCCTGGCTCTCTCAACAGTTCCACTATGTGAGGGACCAAAGTCCAGCCTTCTTGACCCAAGGGCTTTCCCTTGAAGCTGATGGAGTTTCTCCTCTATATGACTTTCCGTCCCTTGACTACACTTGCTGGCGATGAAGTCCTTTTAAAGTGAATCTCCCAAGACTCCCTGGCTCGGGCCGTGATGACTGTGACTCCTGCCACAGAGACATTGAGCAGTCTCAAATACGCGATCTCCTAGGACCCAAGTCAACTCCACAGAGGTTGGGGCACAAAATATTGTCCTCTTCAAATACCCTCTTGCCAAATCAATTGAGAGCTTTAAGTGTGGTTTTTGCCTGAAACTCCAAGAGGATTTATTTGAAATTAATTTGGTACTTTAATACCTATATAACTCCTAAGTAAAGCTCTGAACTGACGCCTGTGGGTGGCTGCGCACAGGCTAGGAAAGGAGTACTTATTACTGGCTTGTGTTGCTGGCTCATATTCAGCCTATTGTATACAATATATGAAATATCTTGCCAAGAATCGGCGTAGTTGCTTACATATGGGCACACCCAGTCCAATGAAGGCAATTATTTAGGTTTTCTCAGCTCAGTGTGTACAAAAGACATTAAAAAGCCTATTGCAGTAAGCTACAATTTTTCTTAAGGTCTATGCAAGGTCATTTTCAGGTACTCAAAGACACATGATTTTTTAACATTTTATTTATTTCTGTATGTGTATGAAATGTACTGTTGCTGCAAGTGTGACCCCTGTCGTGCAACTGCCGCAGGAGGGTTCAAAGAGGGTCTCGGATTCCCCTGGAACTGGTAGTTCTCCTGGAATTGGTGTTTCAGACGGTTCTGGCCTCCCAGTGGGTTGCTGGGGATCGAACCCGTGGCCTCTGTAAGAAGCGTCGGCGCTCTTAACCGTATAAGCCATCTCTCCAGCCCCACAGGACAAGTGATTTAACCATGCAGGCAAATTTCACATAGCCTAGAAACAAACCAAGATAATAAAGAGGTTAAACCAGTGCCTTCTCAAATGAAGGCCATGCAGCTTTTTTGTACCCAGATTTTTATATATTAGCCTTTGCAGAATGGGAATAAGGTAAGGTGGGGGGGGATACACATACCAATCTATTTGAAGACAGGAATTAATGCTGAGGGCCCCAAATTGACATCAGATGTCTTCCTCAAATGCTCTCCACCTTACTTTATTTTTTTTTTAAAAATATTAAAAGTAACTGTGCAGAGTTATAACAGATATATAAACAATTTTAGGTTTATGTAGTTAACGTCTAATATCTGTTTCCTTTGGAGCATATTATTACATTTATTTTAAAATTAGTTATTATGCTTGTGCTATTTCATACATTTTTATCCCAATTGCAGGTCAGGCTACCCCTCCCCCGACCCCAATAACCCCCACATCCCAGATCATGCCATTCTGCCATAACTGTCCTGCATCTTCTCTCAGTTTTTTTTTCCATTTTAGCTATAAGTGAATAATCCATGAGTACAAGCATCCTTCATGCAAAACCTATCTGCACGCCGTTGTGCCCAAACACCTACAGCACCCCCATGCGCGATGCAGTGATTATTTTGGTTCAACAATTTTATTGAAGCTTTGTGCGTTTGGCATTTATTATTTCTATGTGTCAGCATTTTGCCTCTGTGTATAAAAGTATATCACATGCACGCAGATGCCCATGGAAGCCAGAAGAGGCACTGAATTCCCTGGAGCTCATTTTATAGGTGGTTGTGAACCTCCATGTGTGTGCTGAGAACCAAACCCAAATCTTTGCAAGAGCAGCCAGTCTTCTTAACTGTTGAGCCACCCTTTGAGCCTTGATGAAATTCCTTTCTAAACAATTTTAAATTTAGGTTGATGTTGTATGTGTGGTATGTACCACCTTCATAATGTGCGATTACGTATGGTTTGTTGGTTACAAGCCAAAAGCAGTGGGTGTTGGATTCCTAGAACTGGAATTATAGGATAGCTTGTTATTTTGTTGTCAATATTATGTCTCACAACCATGGTGGGGTGCTTGGTGTGAAACTGGAACACCGTCCTCTTGCCAAGTCAAACCCAATCAGTGTGACTTAACTGCTGAACCCATCTCCCCTCTTAGGTCATATGTTTCTCAGAACTTGTGAATTTATTTCTATATGTGAGAGTGCTTTCATGCCATTCAGGAAGCAGGGTTATTACCCTATTTGCATTCAGCAAAAAGGTCAGATAGAGTGGAGGTTTCTGGATATAATGACATGAATATATTTCTTTGTGGAAACAGCCTGCAGAAGGTGGATGCCACTGCAAGAGAAGTGAGGACCAAACAATCCATTTTAGCAACAATGAGAGGATCTCCCAGCAAGGCATTGCGGCGACAAGACCCCTTCTTAATCCCCCCCAGCCCATCCTTGTGAGCATCTACCGAGTAGACGGGCCGTGCCGGCATCTCTTCGTGTCAGTTTCTTAGTCAGGCCTGGTCTACAGAGTGAGTCAGGCCAGCTGCCACTGAAAGGAAACCCTGTCTCAAAAAAAAAAACATTACCCCCACCAAGAGAGTATATGAGGGGATTCAAGCCATGGAGAGAGCATAGAAAATGAGGGGACTCAGAGGGAATCTGTAGAGCCATGGTGGAGGCTCAGTGACGGCTTTGCTGTATTAACGAATATATATGTATTATTTATTTATTTACTTATTTTATTTTATTTATTGTGATTTATTTTTTATTGTATATGAGTGCATTGCTGCATTGTGTATAAGTGCAACCATGTCATAAAGTCCAAGGAGGTTAGAAGAAAGGGGTTGAGTCCCCTGGAACTGGAGCACAGATGGTGGTACCTGGCCATGTGGGTGCTGGGGAATCAATCAGCTCCATCTGGAAAGGAGTCAGTGCTTCGTATTACCCACTGACCCATCCTCTCCAGCGCCTCCTATTTGTAGTTTATTGAATTGTGTGTATAGCGATGACCGAGGTAATAACAGTCCACTCTCTCTGGAGCTGTGTGAGTGTGTGTGGGGTGTGTGTATGTGGAGTTGCTAAGGTGCCTAGTGGAGCGCCAATAGGTGACTCGGCGGCATTCAGTGATGCCCCTGTCGCTTTCAGTATTACATGGCCTATGTGTTGAGTAAAGGCTGTCGCTGTGGGTTCTTGGGAACTGAACTTAGTTTTTTGGGAGAGCTGCAAGTGCTCTTCTATTTGACTGCCCTCCTCTCTAAGATACCGTAACCTCAACGCCCCTATTTTGAAACAGGGTTTCGACCTCACTTTGTGGCAAGGGTGTCCTGGGACTCATGTGCTCCAGGGCCATGGCTCATTTCATTTTTTACTAGCTATTAGAGTACTTTTTTTTTTTTAAATTTTTTAATTGTATTTCGTGTATATGTGTATGTATTCTTGCAAATGCAAGTCTGACTCGCTCACTTGTCCGTGCATGTCGCGCAAGAGGTCTAAGGAGGGTCTCGGACTTTCCCGTGGAACTGGAGTTCTCCCTGGAACTGGAGTTTAAGACGGTTCTCAGCTGCTGTTTGGGTGCTGGGAATCTAAACTGTTTTTCTGCAAGAGCAGTTGGCAAGAGCAGTCGGTGTTCCTTAACCGCTAGGCCATCTCTTCCAGCCCACATCTAATAGAGTTACTTTTTAGTCACATTCTAGAAGTTTATACTGCCTTGGAGCTAGGAGGGTGGCCCTGAACTCTATACTTAACACTTTTTCATTTGGGGGTGGCTTTGGGGATAGAATCTAGGGCTTCACGTGTGCTAGGTAAGCATTCCTTCCCTGAAAGGTCCTGGCTGGGACTTCGTCACTCTGAAATGATTACAGGGTGTTTCTATTTTCTACTTTCCTCTCCTACCACCATCCAGGCCATGTTAACATTTGCCTAGATCCTCACAGTGGCCTCTAGCACAGATACCCCTACTTCTACTACGGTTTGTTCCCCCCACCCCCCAATTCCCAGATAGCACCTTAGGGTATGGCTTTTCTACCTTCGAACCATGCACAGTTATCCATTCTCTGCCCAAGGTCCTCCTGGGGCTCCCTTTTGCCTCTGAGACTCCCACCCCACCCCAGCCCATAGCATGAGGGCTATGGGAAGAGTCTTTTCTCAGGTCCCACATGGGCCTCCTACAGCTTGGGCCTCCTTCCTGGGCTGAACAGCAACCTGTCTTTCAGGGGACTCTGCTAAATTTAGTACTAGAAGTCTGAAAACTCCCCAGTACAGAGCAAACGAAGGTGGCTGGTCAGTGCACACTGTCCCCTGCCTGATGCTCTGGCAAGAGCTCCTATTGGAGTTCATTTACAGGCTGTTGCCAGTCCCCTCTGGTACCCATTAGGAGTGTGTTGAGCTGCAAGAAACTGAGAATTAACACGGTGGCTAGGAACAAATGCAGACTTTATTAAAAAATTTTAAATTAATTTAATTAAATTTATTTTGGTCTTTTTGAGACAGAGGTCTCCCTTAGTACGTCCCAGCTGTCCTGGAACTCACTTTGTAGACCAGGGCTGTCCTTTGTGGAACTGTTGAAGATCTTGCCTGTCTCTGCCTCCTTTGTGTGGATGTAATGGATGTGCATCCATCCCGCAGATTTAATTTCTTCAACAGAGAACAAGGAAATTTCTCTATGGCTGTAGGCCTTCAAGATCTTCCAGTCATTGGGACAAGCATTCTGGACAGTCACTCAGCTACAAACGCTATGCCTAACTGTCTCCAGTCCACACACCATGCCCATCCACAATAAAGTGAAACGAGGGACCGAATTCTTTTTTTTTTTTTTTTTTTTTTTTGTCTTGTTGGCTTCGCAGCTGTGATCAGATCCCACTTTCCCCAGGATGAAAGGGAGAGCCCTTCTGTAGCTCGCTTGCATTTTGGGATCCCCTGCATGTCGTTTGTGGGATGCAGCTAGTTTAGTGAGGTTTTCTTGGGAGTCCCCAGACTCTACCACCTTTCTAGTTTTAGCAAGCCTTCCCTGGGAAAGTTCGACTTAGCTTGGTAGTATTTTGCACCCGTTAGTTTTCTCATCCTGTTAAAATAGGGCTGAAGAGCCACGACCTAACGCTTAAGGACCTGTTCTTTGTGGAAAATGGGAAGCGAATTCTCACCCACAGAGGATGTCTATGCTTGCGCTGCTTGCGTAACTATTCCTCCTCAAGTTGAGAGATCTATTGCATTCCCTCTATAGTACTCCTATTAGGGCCAGTATGACTGCTGGCTCCCCTGGTTGATCTCTAGCGACAATGGGGACCTGTGGAACAGTGAAGTTGAGGCCCTAGTGTGCTCCAATACAGACAGAGGCCAAGACCAAGGCGGCCTGGGGCATGAAAGTGTGCAGCAGCCAGTAGGGTCTTCCGCACTCGGGAAGCTTCTGTTCCAGTTTCCAGACCCAGCTTGGCTTCTCCACCTCCAGGAAGCTCTCCTGGATTCCTGCCACAGATGCACACTGGTTACTTCTGTGCCCCTGGTCTGTTTCTGCTCTCTCCCTGCTCTCCCCCATGATCTGTTTCTGATCTACCTGCTGAAGGGATCTTCTCTGAACCCAGGGATCCTTGTACCCCATTGCTTTCTGAGTAAGAGAAGTTAATCCAAAGAATGGCACCCTGGGGGCATGAGAGTTTTAAATGGTGCTCCACCTCCTGTAGCAGTGCTGATGAGGAAGCAGATGGTTGAAGGCTGTAGTCGGTGCTGTAACCTGTGTTCTGCCGAGGAGGTTAGAAGCTGGGGTACAGTTCTGGTAACACTTCCAGGAGCAGGTCCCTGTGCTGGGTAGCTTTATTCAACTTGAACACCTCTGGGCGAGGGAGCCTCTACAATTGGTGAACTCTCCCTTTGGACTGGCCTGGTGGCACAATTCTAGTGGGGACATATATTCATTTGATTGGTGAGAAGGACCAAGGCCCACTTCGGGCTGTAGTGCTACTCTGGGGCAGGTGCTGATATTGTAAGAAATCAGGGTGCGGGTATGGTGTGCACGCTCTGTTAAATCCACCCCCACCCCACATGGGAGGCAGAGGCAGTGTGGATCTCTATTTGAAGTGCCCTCGTAACACGGCCCCAGCCTCTGGAGCATAGCTACATGACGTAGTTTCCTAAGAGGACCAAGCTGGTAGGGCCTTACAAGGAGATCACTGTCCAAAACAAAAAGAAATAGAATAAGAATCAAAATCTCGCAGGAGATATGACAAGAAAAAGAAAGCAGGCTCGGCATGGGCAAGGGAGACAAGCCAGTAAGCAGCGATTCTCCATGGTAAGTGCTCCAGGCTCTGCTCTGAGTTCCTGCCTAGGCTTCCCTCAGTGATGGGCTGTGCGGGTGAGAACAAAATAAAACCCTTTTCCTCCCCATGTTGGTGCTGGTCAGACTGTATTGTCACAGCAATTGGAAGCAAACCAGAACAATTCCAGAATAGTGGGCCCTCTGGAAACGCCCCTTACCCAGAACCCTAGGGTATACTCAAGTCCTGGGGGTCCAAACCCAGCTCCATTTGGCCTCAGGAGGCACTGCGCTCGCTCCCCTAGTTCCTCTGGGCTCCTTCTTACTGATGTTCTGGGGCCAGGAAAGAGCTCAGCCATCTCTCTGAGGTCCTCGGTGTTCTCCTGTCCATCCTGTGCTTAGGAGATTGGCCTGAGTCTCAGAAGAGACTTTAGACTGTAGACTTTTGAATGGCATTGAAACTGGTAAAGACTATGGGGACTTTTAAGGTTGGACTAAATGCATTTTGCATTTTATATGGTCAGGAGCCTATGGGGGCCAGGGAGTGGAATGTGGTGGTTTGAATGAGTGTCCCCCATAGGCTTTAAGTATTCTGACATTTTGTCTCCAGTTGGTGGCACTGTTT
This sequence comes from Rhizomys pruinosus, assembly GCA_009823505.1. NCBI lineage: Eukaryota > Metazoa > Chordata > Mammalia > Rodentia > Spalacidae > Rhizomys > Rhizomys pruinosus. Next base: position 149,269 of record VZQC01008524.1, on the reverse strand, counting down.
TTGGAGGTCTTAGAAGGTGTGGCTGTGCTAGTGGAAGTATGTCACTGGGGGCAGGCTTAGTGAGTTAAACAAGCTTTGTGGTCTCCAGTCGCTCTCTCTGCTTCCTGTGCTCTTTGCGAGATGTGACCTTCGGCTTGCTGCGCCAGCCGCCATGCCTCCCGCCACAATGGACTCTAATTCCCTGGAACCGTCAATCGTAAGCTCAAATAAACTCTTCCTTTTATAAGTTCCTTTGGTCATGGTGTTTTATCACAGCAATAGAAAAGTGACTAATACAATACCTTTAGAAATATGCATTGGAGGGCTGGAGAGATGGCCTAGCGGTTAAGAGTGCCGACCGCTCTTACAGAGGACCCGGGTTCGATCCCCAGCACCCACATGGCGGCTGAGAACCATCTGAAACTCCAGTTCGAGGGGAATCCGACACCCTCTTCTGACCTCCGCGGCATTGCATGGACACGGGTGCACAAACCTGCATGCAGACAGTACATTCATACACATACAGAAATAAATAAAATAAAAAAAAGAAATATGCATTGGAAAAAATACCTTTAGAAATGTTATTTAAAACATGCAACTCTGATTAATTGCACTGCCAAGGCTGAGATGACGTCTTGCACCTTTGGCTCTAAAACTATAAACTTATTGAAATATTTTAACAAGTGATGGAAAACAGAATTATATATATAATAATTAAAGAACTGACAGTATCAAAGGTATTTAGGCCGTTTCATTGAAGGGAAGAGATTGCAGGGGAAGCTATGTGCAACTGTCCAAGTACCAGAGTATGAATGAATCCAACGATTTTTTTCTCTTTTTTTATTCATTATATTTTAAGGGATTCGCAATATAAGAGCACAGTTGTTTTCAGATCACATTGACGTTGCTCAGTTTGCCATACAATTAGGTAATTGGTGCTATCATCCACAGATGAGTGATACCATTTGTCATTTGTTTTTCTGGGACTGTGTTACTTCACTCAGCATGATGTCTTCTAGCTCCAGCCATTTACCTGCAAAGCTCATGATGTCATCTTTTTTTATTTTTAAATATTTTTATTAATTTTATTTATTTTATGTGTATGAGTGTATTGTCTGCATGTAGATTTGTGCACCCATGTGGTGCAATGCCACGGAGGTCAGAAGAGGGTGTTGGATTCTCCTGTAACTGGAGTTCTCCTGGAATTGTAGTTACGGATGGTTCTCAGCTACCATGTGGGTGCTGGGGATCAAACCCGGGTCTTCTGCAAGAGCAGTTAGTGCTCTTAACCACTAGGCCATCTTTCCAGCCCCAATGTCATCTTTCTTTTTTTTTTTAAACTTTTTAAAAATTTTATTTATTTTTGTATGTGTATGAATGTACTGTCAGCATGTAGGTCTGTGCACCCATGTCGTGCAATGCTATGGAGGTCAGAAGAGCGTCTCAGATTCCCCTGCAACTGGAGTTCTCCTGGAATTGGAGTTACAGATGCTTCTTAGCTGCCATGTGGGTGCTGGGGATCGAACCCGGGTCCTCTGCAAGAGCAGTCGGTGCTCTCAACCACTAGGCTATCTCTCCAGCCCCGATGTCATCTTTATTTACCGCTGCATAGAACTCCATTGTGTAGACGTACTACATTTTCTCTATCCACTCATCAGTTGAGGGGCACTTGGGTTGGTTCCACTCCTTGCTATTGTGAAGAGAGCTGCAATAAACATGGCTGTGCATGTATTGCTGCAGTAAGATGAGTCTTGTGGGTACATGCCCAGGAGTGGTATGGCTGGGTCAGGTGACAAGTTTATTCCAAGCCTTCCAAGGGTTCTCCACACTGCTTTCCATAGTGGCTTATGAGTTTACATTCCCACCAGCAGCAGATAAGTGTTCCCTTTCCCCACAACCTCTCCAGCACTTGGTATCATTTGTTTTCTTGATCCTAGCCAGACTTATTGGAGTAAGAAGATATCTTAAAGTGGTTTTGCTTTGCATTTCCTTAATTATTAGAGATGTTGAACACTTCTTAAGATGTTTCTCAGCCATCTTTAATTCCTCACTTGTGAAGTCTCTGTTCAGCTCTTTGTTCCATCTTTTGAGTGATTAATTTGTTTTCTTTCTGCTTTGTTTTTTGAGTAGTTTATATATTCTGGAAATCAATGCTTTGTCAGATGTATCTGTGGTGAAGGTTTCCTCCCACTCTGTGGGTTTTCTCTTCACTTCCTTGTTTCTTCTGATGTATAGAAGCTTTTGAGTTTAATGAGGTCCCATTTGTCAATTGTCGACCTTAATTCTTGAGCAGCTGCTGTATGATTTAGGATGTCTTTTCCTATGCTTATGTCTTGTAGTCTGCTGCCAACTTTTTCTTCTATCGACTTCAGAGTTTGGGGTTTCACGTTGAGGTCTTAGATCCATCTGGAGTTGACTTTTGTACAGGGTGAGAGGTTGGGGTTTAATTTCATTCTTCTACAAGTGGTGATCCAGTTTTGCCAACTCCATTTGCTGAAGATGCTGTCTTTTCTCCATTGTGTCTTCTTGGCCCCCTTGTCAAATATGAGATGGCTGAAATTGTATGTGCTCAGATTTGGATCTCAAGTTCTTGTTCCATTGGTCAACAGGTCTGTTTTTGTGCCAGTACCAGACTGTTTTTATGACTATAGCCCTGTAGTATAGTTTGAAGTGTGGTATAGAGATCCCCCCTGTGTTGCTCTGAATCCAGGGATTTTTAAAATGGTCTCTTGTCAGAAGGATGGTGGAACAGCATAGGAGAAAAAGAAAAGAAAAAAAAATTTGTTAGTAAACACCTAAGGGTTAAAATCAGGTCTTCAGACATCTGGAAACAAGAAAAAACTGGGAAAGAAAATGTCTGAGTTGTAATACCTGTGGGAAAAAATAATTTGGACAGATAAGAAACTTTTATTTCTTCAGATAAGCAGTGTAGAGGGTCTGGAGAGATGGGCTAGCAGTTGAGAGTGCTGACTGCTCTTGCAGAGGACCTGGGTTCGATCACCAGCACCCATATGGCATCTAAAAACTGTCTTTAGCTCCAGTTCCAGAGGAATCCAACACCTCTTCTGACCTCCGCAGCTTTGCACAACTCAGGTGCACAAACCTACATGCAGACAGTACATTCATACATATACAAAAAAAAGCAGTGTAGGAACCTAGGAAACTGGGTTCAAATCAGGCCTTTGAACAAATTTAAGAGGCATGCCAAAAGTAAACCTAATTTAAATTTTGTTTTCGTGTTTGTGCACAACATAGAATAATAGAAGTTTGAAGTGGCCACTTTGTTTTGACAAAAAACACACAGAACATGGACACATGACAGTTACAAAGACACATTGAAGAACAGTTATAACACACAGACAGGTTGGACAGACACATGACCTAACTGTATCCATTAACTCTGGACAATGGGAAAATCCCCCTTTTTTATCTAAAGTTGTCTATCGTTGTCCATGGCTGTAGAACCATTAATTGCAATTATCACATTTACAAAGAATCACTTAGAGTTTAAGACATCTACTCAGGTGTACACCTGCAAGGGATGGTGGACAGGGCAGGCAGGGAAATCTGGTGGCTTGTGCATATTACCTGGTAATTTAATGAGAATAAATTTAGTTAGTGGAAAGAGGTTTGTATTCAGAAGCAGTCACAAAATGGATTTCTGAAAATGGGGTTTATAAAGAAAAAACGATGAAATGGAAAATGCCAAAATCTGAAATAATCCCTTAAAAGTAGGCAAAAGTCTTGTAAACAAAATATAAAAAAAACCCCAAAAAACAAAACAGTGTTTGTTAAAAAGCCAAATGATGTAAAAATCTCAAACAAAAGCCTGTCAAAATTAACTATCCATACAAAAGCAAAAAAATGAAAATTGATTGTATTTTGAAATGGATGAAAAACCAATAAAATCAAAACTTGGTTACTCTGTATAAAAATGTCTTAATGCAATTGCAACTGACTTTGTATAATCCAATGTAAAAGCCAAAAACCAAAATTGTGAAAGGATCAAAACATGCCATTAAATAAATTGCAAGAGAATTAGAATATAGAAATATAGAAATATAAAAATAGAAATAGAATATGGCATTAGTTATTATAAGGTCTGATGTAAATTTAGGCTTTCTGCCATGCAGTGTAGCAGAGGGTGTTGTTCAGCACTGCCAAGGAAATGGGGTCTTGCCCAGACAAAGCCTCAAGATGGCGGCCGAGGAGTGGTCGTGGATTAGCAAGGTTGCCATGGAAACGAGGCAAGCAGACACAGTCTGTCACTCCCTTTTCTATTTGAATGTGGGGGGGGGGGAAGCAGCTTGTAGTGGTGGCAGGGCTTGGCGGTGTGGGAGAGCCACATGACAGGGGTGGGGGGTGCACAGTAAAAGAAAGAAAAAAGACTGCAGAGAGGAGAGAGGAAGGGGGAGAGAGAGAAAAGATCTGTAGGAAGGAAGTGAAGTCTTTTTAGTCTCAAAAGCACCACCGATCCAAAGCGCGTCTGCCTCAGCGTCAGAGGTGCCAGTCAGAGACCCCAGGTCTATGTGATCAACGTGGGGGTCTCTGAGACGGGGTCCTCAAGCCTGTGAAATCAGCATCCCAAAAATCACAGGGGAGACCAGAGAAATGCGTCCAGATTCTGTTCCCAGCGTCCCAGTGGACAGCAATCCGGAAGGAAAAATCAGGGCACCCCTGATTACACTGGAACGGAGGATAACGGGAGACTAAAAAAGAACGAAGAGAATCGGAGGGAAGACAGAGGCGGAAAGCAGTAGGTTAGAATTCAGACAGGAAATGTCGAGGCAGAGGGGGTGGCTAGAGGGGCAGAACACACACAGGGTTACACAGAAGGAAGGGGTGGGAGATAGAATCTCCCCTCACTCAGGTGCCGGTCTGTCCAGCAGCCCTCGAGGCGACTTAAGGGGTGTAAGTTTATGGCGCGCTCCCCCCGGAATGAAAAGCCACGAGGTCTAAGCTCTTCGGAGCAAAGTTTAATTCAAGGTAGCTGGGGCTAGGCTCAGGGGAGAGGCAGAGCCAAGCACAGAATGGCGTCTGGCTTGGGAATTTAAGGGAGAAGGTGGGAGCAGGATTCAGTGGGAATGGGGGTGGGTCGGAATCTGGAATCTGGCTTCCAAAGGGTGAGGGGCGAGGTGGAAGATTCCTGAATAATCAGGGGTGGCCTGCTTTAGCATAACCAAAGGCCATGCCTGGTAGAGCAGGTTTTGGACCTCTGGTCTTAGGTGTCTCTGCATTCCAATGGGCTCCTGGATCTAACAACCTGACATTCCAGCCTTTTGTTTCTATGGGAACAAGGGCGGAGTTCTGTCTTCTGTAGCTGCTTCAGAGCTGATCGGGGGCGGAGTCCTGGGGGAACAGCTGTCAGGCTGGCGTTTCCCATTTTGGCTGCTTGGGGTGCTCTGCCCGGTCCAGATTGATAGTGGCCAGTACTTAGTGGATGTTTTCTCTGCAACTGAAAGGACAAGCTGGTTGAGTCTTCCATGAGTATACCAGTGCAGGGACCAACAGGGGGCTACAGGGTGCATTAGCAATTGGAGGGTCCTGGTCTAGGGAATGCAGAGGGAAAAATGACGTGTACCCTGGTTTGAGAAATTGGAAAAAGTTTTAATACACAGAGCTCTAGAATGAGGGCCAGCTTTAATACACGGGGCTCCAGAATGAGAGCCATAACCATGAGAATATAAAAGGTGGTATTTTCTGGCATGGCACATTAGATCTGTCATCTATCTCTGAGATATTTTCTTTTTTTTAATTTTTTTATTAATTTTTATTTATTTCTATATGTGTATGAATGTACTGTCTGCATGCAATGCTGTGCCCCGTGTGTGCAATGCCGCGGAGGTCAGAAGAGGGTCTCGGATTCCCCTGGAACTGGAGTCTCCTGGAATTGGAATTTCAGCGGTTCTCAGCCACCATGTGGGTGCTGGGGATCGAACCCGGGTCTCTGTAAGAGCTCAGCGCTCTTAACCGCTAGCGCCATCTCTCCAGCCCCGAGATATTTCTAACATGACACAGTAGATTCCTAACTTGGCACAGTAGGTCTCTCAGCCTATCTCTCTTAATAACCTATTTCATTTTCTCTTTTTTAGATTACAGTTTCCTATTGGGGTGTTTAAAAACCACAGTTAGGGGCTGGAGAGATGGCCTAGCGGTTAAGAGCGCCGACCGCTCTTGCAGAGGACCCGGGTTCGATCCCTAGCACCCACATGGCAGCCGAGAGCCATCTGAAACTCCAGTTCCAGGGGAACTCCAATTCCAGGGGAATCCGAGACCCTCTTCTGACCTCCGCGGCATTGCACGACACGGGTGCACAGACCTCATGCGACAGTACATTGATATACACTACCGAAATAAAAAAAAAAAACACACACACAAAAAAACCACAGCTCAGATAAATGAAGTTTGTTTTTGTGTTAAGGTCAGTTGAGGTTCTGGTCCTTAACGGGTCACTCAGGCCTTGGCCTGGCTCTCTTCACCAGTTCCATTATGTGAGGACAGGAGTCAGGCCTTGCTTGACCAGAGCTTCCCCTTTGAAGCATGAAGATAGTCTCCTCTATATGGATTTCCTCCTTGACTGGACACTGGCAGAGATGAAGTCTCTTTAAGTGAATCTCCAAGATTCCCTGGCGGGATGACTGGTGACTTGCTGCCACAGGACATGCACAAAGTTGGCAGATGCAGGACCCTAGGACCCAAGTCGACCCCAAAGGGTGGGGCCAAAATATTTCCCTCAAATCCCTCTTGCCAAATACAAATTGGAGCTTTAAGTGTTGGTTGCTAAACCTCCAAGAGGAGTTGTTGTTAATTTGGTACATTAATTCCTATACACTTCCTAAGTAAAACTTTAACATTGACTTAAGCACTGTTAATAAATTCTTAATTGCTGTGGCAAAAATATTCTGACTAATAATAAAAGCTCATGGTAGGGGCCTGGTAGTGGCTTTAGCACAGGCTAGGAAAGATGTACTTACTGGTTGTGTTGCTGGCTCGTATTCACCTATTGTATATAATATGAAATATCTAGCCAAGAATGGCATTGCCCACAATGGGCACAGGCCAGTCAATTAAGGCAATTATTGAGGTTTCTCAGCTCAGGTGTTCAAGTTTACATTAAACCTATGCAGTAAGTTCCTACAATTTGTCTTTAAGGTCTATGAAGGTCACTTAGGTACTCAAAGTACAATTGATTTAAGCCATGCAAGGCAAAAGTTTCTAACATAAGGCCATGAAACAAACCCAAGATAATAAAGGGTTAAAGCAGTACCTTCTGAAATGAAGGCCATGTCACTTGTCCTCAGATTTGAATCATAGCTTTTTAAAAGGAAAAGGGAAGGGGGGGGGCATTGTCAAATACCACAGCAGCAGTTACTAATCATATCAGGAGCTCACCCAAATTGGTTCATTTGGACATCCCTGTGTCACCGGAAGCAAAAACTAATTTTTCTTAAAAATATATAAAAATAGGCTTTTGGGTTCCGCAGTCCACACGAGGAGAGTGCGACATGGATAGTTCATCCGCCGATGCTGTCCCTCCTGCCTTGCCGCTGCCGAGAAACCAGCGAAGCCGAAGCCAGCGGGTGCCACCGCCCTGGACCAGCTGGACCAAGAGCAGATTAGAAAAGCAACAGAAGTTCTGTCCCAAGTGCTAGGATTAAAGGCGTGCGCCACCACGCCCGGCAGAAGTTCTGTTTGCACAGTCGAAGTCCAGAAAAAACAATAATGGATTACTTTTGAATGAGAATGAGAATTTGTTTTTAATGGTAATATTATGGAAAATCCCAGAGAAAGAGCTGCGAGTCCTTACCTCATAATATTCGGTCAGATTTGTCAGAAATCTGTTTATTTACCAAAGATGAATGTGAATCACCTGAACAGACAGAACATTTCTATAAGAAGCATCTGAGGGACTGGAGAGATAGCCTAGCGGTTAAGAGCACCGACGCTCTTGCAGACGACCCTGGTTCGATCCCCAGACCCACATGGAGCTAAGAAACGTCTGTAACTCCAATTCCAGGAGAACTCCAGTTCCAGGGGAAACCGAGACCCTCTTCTGACCTCCGCGGCATTGCACGACACGGATGCACAGACCTGCATGCAGACAGTACATTCATACACATACAAAGATAAATAATAAAAAAAAAAAAATTAAAAAAAAAAGAAGCATCTGAAAAAGCATGGAGTTAAAACCATCTCTCGGATTATCCCTTTCCAAACTTTAAAAAAGGAATATAAAGCCTATGAGGCCAAGCTCAACCTCCTGGGTAGCTTTGAGTTCTTCCTTACTGATGAGAGAATTAGACGGCTTTTACCCACGCACATAGGAAAGCATTTTTATCAAAGAAAGAAAGTTCCAGTACCTGTAAACCTTCTCGCCAAGAATTTGTCCAAAGAGATCAGCGACCGTATCAGTGGGACAGTCTTAAACATCTCCAAAAGTGGTTCTTGCAGTACTATACACGTCGGTCACACTGGAATGGAGACTCAGCACATCATTGAAAATATCTTGGCTGTCTCAGAAAAACTTTCAGAAATATTACCAGAGAAATGGCAGAGTGTGAAACTTTTGTTCCTGAAAACCGAGAAGTCGGTTTCTCTCCCCATCTTTTCCTCGTTTGTCACTTGTCAAGATGAAGAGAACATCGTATCCCTCCGCAACTTGAAGAAAAAAGAGGCAAAGAAAAAATTAAAAGAAGGAAAATACAATGAAAAACAAAAGTTGAAGAAGAGAAGCAAAATGTTCAGTCAGAAGGCCAAAACTAATGCGCCAGACCCACCTCAGGGTGGCTTGACTCCTCCAGCTGTTGGTGCTCCAGCAGAGGGCCCTGGGGCCCAGAAGAAAAAGACTGATAAAGCAAAAGCCCAACCTAAAGTGAAAGATGAATGTGAAGAGGAAATTCCACAACTGATACCAATAGGGGAAAGTCCAGCTAAAGGAAATGTGAAGATGCAAAAAGATCTCACAGGAGTAAAAACACCCCAAAAGAGTCCTGGTCCAAATATACCCCGTGGCAAGAAAAAGAAGGCCCTGCCAGCTGCAGGGACCCCAGAAGCTTCAAGCCCTAGGACCCCAGGGAAGAAGCAAAAAATAGAGCAGGAGAAAGAAAAAGCATCTTCACTAGCAAAAAGACCCAAGGCAGACTCCAAAAAAGCTGGAGGCCAAGTTCTTTACTCCCAGGAAATCTGCAAAGAAGGCTCCCAAACACCACCAAAGAGCTGAAAATAGAAAAAGAAAAAAACAGTGGCCCAGTCAACCTGAAACCAGCACCTAGCTTGAAAAAACATCAAGACTTAGCTAAAGAGCTTTTTAAGAATGCTTAGCCCAGCATGGAAATGCACACCTGTATCCCTAGCATTCAAGAATCTGAAGTAGGAGTTTGAAGGAAGCCTGAGTTATAAGATAGCTTTCTGAGCTGGGTAGGTCCAGCATCAGGAAGGCAGAGCGGCAGGTGATCTCTGGAGTTACAAGGCCCGATCACGGTCTATAAGGAGTTCCAGGCCATCTAGGGCTACAGATGTCTCAAAACACCAAAACAAAAAAAAAAAAAAGCGCTGTCAAAAAAAATTATAAGCTGGGTGTGGTGGCCCACACTTTTAACCCCATCACTCAGGAAACAGAGGCATGTGGATCTTTCATGAGTTAAGACCAGCCTGGTTTACATAGAAACCCTGTCTCTAAAATGACTAAATAAATAAATCCAGTCATAGGCAGGGGCTGTAACCTCAGTAGTAGAATACTTAACTATCATTACTCAAGGGCCTTGGTTTAAGTTCCTAGCACAGCCAAAACAAAAATGTTAATAGAACAAAAAATAATCTGGTCCTGATTCCCATTACAACATTTCCAACAGGGAGGTTTGAACTAAATGTTTTTGTAAGTTTCCACGGTGACTATAAATAAAAGTCGGGGTTGAGTAAAATCTATTTTTATTGTTACATGTATTGACATAATAAAAAAATATTAAAAAGTAACATGTGCAAATGTAATAACGATATATAAAACAATTTCTTAGTATGTATGGTAACTCTATATATGTCTGTTTTCCTTTAGGCTGTAACTAGATATATAGTACCTGTAGGTGGAACACAATTCTTGTATATGTCATAATTAACATTATAGAATCCTCTAAAAGTAGAACCGTACTTCATGCATACACTCAATAAATAACAGGTCCTCTATATAATAACATTTGGCGATGAAACTTTGTAAACGTTGTGTAAGCAAGGCACATGTGATTGTAATCATACAAATAGATCTTAATATGCTGTTTAAAAATACGCATACACACACATTTATGCACACGATTACTTTAAGAGTATTTTATCTAGCAGTTGTATTGAACCATCATAGCATTAAAAAACACCTTTAGAAACATTATTAAAAAATGCAGCTCTGATTAATTGTGCTGCCAAGGCTGAAGATGACATCTTGCACATTTGGTTTAAACCATGAACTTATTGAAATACTTTAAACAAGTGTGGAAAACAGAAATTATATATTAAAATTAAAGAACTGAATATCAAAGGTTCTTAGGCTGTTTCATTTGGAGGAAGGGATTGCAGGGAAGCAGTGGTCACTTGTCCAAGTACCAGAGTATGAGTGAATCTAGGGATTTTTTTAAAGTGTGGTCTCTGAGTTCAGAAGGACAGTGGCATAGCACAGCGAAAAAAAATTGTGTAGTGACCCGTAAGGGTAAAAAATCAGGTCTTCAGACATCTGGAAACAGAAAAAAAAACTGGAAGAGAGAAATTTTTAGTTGTAATACCTGAAATTGGCAAGAGAAATAAAACCTTCAGATAAACAGTTAAAAACCTAGGAACCCGGGTCCAAATCAGGCCTTTGAAAAAAAAAATTTTAGAGGCATGCCAAAAGTAAACTTAATTGTTTTTGTGCGCAACATAGAATAAAACAAGTTCGAAGTGGCCACTTGTTTTGACAAAAACCACAAACATGACACATGACAGTTACAAAGACACATTGAAGAACAGTTATGACAAATGGTTATAACACACAGACAGGTTGGACAGACACATGACAACTCCTAACTGTATCCATTAACTTTGGACAGTGGGAAAAATCTCCTTTTATCAAAGTTTGCCTTCCTTGTCCAGGCTGTAGACAATTTTTACATTTATAAAGAATCACTTAGAGTTTAACAGTTTGCTTAGGTGAAAATAGACTGTATGCCTTTATGTGCTTTGCAGCACAGCCTGTTCTTGTACACCTGCAAAGGATGGTGGACTGGTAAGCAGGAAAATCTGATGAGCTTGTGCTTTACCTGCTAATTTAATGAAAATTAAATTAGTTAGTGGAAAAATCAAAAGATCCCAGCCAAGTTGAAAGATTACTCCCTAAGGAAAATGCTGGATGCTAGTGAGGCAGGTGTGGTGGCAGACCTTTTAATCTCAGAATAAGGGCTTCTCAAAAAGATCCCAGCCAAGTCAAAGTTTACTCCTGAGGGAAATGTTGGATGTTAGTAGAGGCAGGGTGTGGTCAGCACACCTTTTTAATCTCAACACAAGGGCTTTTATCCTGAAGCAGACAAAATGATTTCTGAATAAAATGGGGTTTAAAAGGAAAAAAACATGAAATGGAGAGATGTCAAACTCTGAAAAATAATTCCTAATTTAGTCATAGTTTTGTTTCTGAAGTAAAACAAAAAAAACCAAAATTGTGAAAAGGATCAGAATATGGCATTAAATAAATTCGTAAGAATTAGAATATAGAAATAAAGTCATTAGTTATTACAAGTGTCTGATGTAAATTCAGGCTTCTTGTCACTTGGTCTTCGTTGTGGTCAGCAGAAATGGGGCAGGTGTGTCGGCAGACTTGGGGAGGAGAGAGCTGTACAAGGAAGTAAAGTTTTTTAGCCTCAGAGTAGAGGGAGAAGGGAGGGAGTACAAGTGGAATGAAGTGTAAGGAGAGTAGTAGAGAGAGAGAGGAGAGTAGAGAGAGAGAGAGAGAGAGAGAAGGAGTCTGAGAAATACTTGGCTGGCAAGTTCAGGGGTTGTAAAATGTCATGGAGACGGCAGAGAGAAGAGGAGAAAGAAGATGGAGGGAAAGCAGGAGAGAGTACCCTTTTGCACAGGAACCCAGTTCAACCTGTGGATTTAAAACAATGAGGGCTAATGCTGAGAGGAAGAGAAAGGGAGGAATACAAGGGGAACTGAAGTGGAGAGGGAGGGGAGAGAGAGATAGAGGGGTGTCTGGAGAAATACTCGGCTGGAAGTCAGGGGTTGCAAAATGTTGTGGCACCAATAATATATAAGTGTAAAAAGCAGGAAAAAAAAGGCACAGGAGACATAGGTCATCTAGGAGCATGCTTTACTTTCACCTGGGACTGTCAGCGTGAGCTGCCTGCAACACGTGGTGGGACCAGACACCATGGCCCGGGGCAAGAGAGAAGAGAGAGAGAGAGCACAGAGAGAGACCTAGGTCGGCCACCCAAGGTCAAAATGCAGAGGTGGAGTTCTGGTCTAGTGTATAGGGAGTGGACGGGAGTGCTTAAGAGGAATAGAGAGACATGAGCGAAGGGCAAAGAATGCCTGTACACACAAGCATTCTGACCATTTACAGAACGTGCTGGCAGAAGTCTCTCAACAGCTGAGATATTCGGAGATCTAAGGTATTAAGAGTGTAGAGACACTCCAAGGGTGTGAGCCTGGAGCCTCTCTTTTAGAGTGTGAAGCTCCCATATTAGGAGTCAGAGGACGAGGAAGAGGGGAGAAGAGAGGGAGGAGGGAGGAAGATGAGAGAGAGAAGAGAGAGAGAGAGAGAGAGAGAGAAAGAGGTCTGCAGGAAGGAAAATAGATTCTTTTAGTCTCAGAAACCACCCCACCCGAGTGCTAAGGGCGTCCTGCCCTAGTCTCTAAGTGGGCGCTTAGAGACCCCAAGGTCCGGTGTGACCAGTGCCTCCCTCCCTCCCTCTGCTTCTCCCCTCTTCCTCGTCCTCTGACTCCTAATATGGGAGCCTCACACCTAAAAGAGAGGCCCTGGGCCTCACACCCTTGGAGTGTCTCCTACACTCTTTAAGTACCTTAGATCTGCCAAATTCTCAGCTTTGAGAGACTTCTGCCAGCGCTCTGGTAAATGGTCAGAATGCTTGTGTGTACAGGCATTCTTTGCCCTTCGCTCATGTCTCTCTATTCCTCTCAAGCCTCCCGTCCCACTCCCTATACACTAGACCTGAACTCCACCTCTGCTTTTGACCTTGGGTGGCCGACCTAGGCTCTCCTCTGTGCCTCTCTCTCTCTCTGTCTCTCTCTGCCCCGGGCCATGGTGTCTGGTCCCACCACGTGTCTTGCGCAGCTCCACGCTGACAGTCCCAGGTGAAAGTAAAGCATGCTCCTAAGAGTGACCTATGTCTCCTGTGCCTTTTTTGTTTCCTGCTTTTTACACTATTATTGATTTGGTGCCACACATTTTTGCAACCCTGGACTTGCCAGCCAGTTTCTCCAGACATCCCCTCTCTATCTCTCTCTCCCTCCCTCCACTTCATTCCCCTGTGTATTCCTCCCTTCTCTCTGCTTCCTCAGCATTACCCCTCATTGTTTGAAATCCACAGGCTTGAACTGGGTTCCTGCGCAAAGGCGGTACTCTCTCCTGCTTTCCATCTTCGTTTCTTTCTCCCTCCTTCTCTCTGCCTGTCTACCATGACATTTTACAACCCTGAAACTTGCCAGCCAAGTATTTCTCCAGACATCCCTTCTCTCTCTCTCTCTTCTCTCTCTCTCTCTCATCTCTCTCTCTCTCTAATCTCTCTCTCTACACTTCATTCCCCTTGTACTCCTCCCTTCTCCCTCTGCTTCTGAGGCTAAAAAACTTACTTCCTTCGTACAGCTCTCTCTCCCCAGTCTGCCACACACCTGCCCCATTTCTGCTGAGCCACAGTAAGACCACGTGTAAGGAAGCCTGAATTTACATCAGACCTTGTAATAACTAATATTATTTCTATATTCTAATTCTTACATTTATTTAATGCCATATTCTGATCCTTTCACAATTTTGGTTTTTATATTTTGCTTACAAAACTTTTGACTAAATTTTAAGGGATTATTTTCAGAGTTTGACATTCTCCATTTCATGTGTTTTTTCCTTTTAAACCCCATTTTATTCAGAAATCCATTTTGTCTGCTTCAGGATACAAGCCCTTGTGTCTGAGATTAAAAAGGTGTGCTGACCACACCCTGCCTCACTAGCATCCAACATTTCCCTCAGGCAGTAAACTTTGACTTGGCTGGGATCTTTTGAGAAGCCTCTATCTGAGATTAACAAGGTCTGCCAACCACACCCTGCCTCACTAGCATCCAGCATTTCCATTAGGGAGTAATCTTTCACTTGGCTGGGATCTTTTGATTTTTCCACTAACTAAATTTATCTCATATAATTAGCAGGTAATAAGCACAAGCCATCAGATTTTCCTGCTTACACACCACAGTCCACCATCCTTCAGGTGTACAAGAACAGGCTGTGCTGCAAAGCACAGCTAAAACATACAGTCTATTTTCACACCTAAGCAAAGTCTTAAACTCCTAAGTGATTCTTTATAAATGTAAAAATTGTCTACAGCCTGGACAAGGAAGGGCAACTTTAGAAAAAGAGATTTTCCCACTGTCCAGAGTTAATGGATACATTAGGTCATGTGTCTGTCCAAACCTGTCTGTGGTTATAACCATTTTCATAACTGTTCTTCAATGTGTCTTTGTAACTGTCATGTGTCCATGTTTTGTGTTTTTTGTCAAAACAAAGTGGCCACTTCGAACTTGTTTTATTCTATGTTCGCACAAACAAAAAATTAAGTTTTACTTTTGGATGCCTTAAATTTTTTTTTAAAGGCTGATTTGAACCCGGTTCCTAGGTTTTCTACTACTGTTTTCTATCTAAGGTTTNGAGAGAGAGAGAGAGAGAGAGAGAGAGAGAGAGAGAGAGAGAGAGAAAAGAGGTCTGTAGGAAGGAAAATAGATTCTTTTTAGTCTCAGAAACCACCCACCCGAGTGCTAAGGTGCGTCTGCCCTAGTTCTAAGTGGGCGCTCAGAGACCCCAGGTCTGTGTGTGACCAGTGTGGGAATCTTTGAAATCGGGGCTTGCACGTCTGTGAAGTCGGCATCCCGAAAATCACAGAGGAAGCCAAAATTCGGGTCCAGAGTCTGTCCCCAGCATCCTGGTAATAGACAGCAAACTGGACAGGGAAAATCGGAGAGGATTCCCTGACTTAGCCGGCACTCAGGGATCCAAAACAGAATGGAACGGGAGACTAAAGAGAATGGAGAAAGAGGATCAGAGAGAGCAGTAGTTAGAACATTTAGTGTCAAGGCAGAGGGGGCAGCTAGAGGGGGCAGAACATACACAGGGTTACACAGAAGGTAGGGGTGGGAGATGGAATCTCCCCTCACTCAGGTGCCTGTCCGGCCGGCCGCCCGCGAGGCGACTTAAGAAGTCTTACCATGAGGGCCACACGTATAAACCCCATGCTCGGTCATCACGAGTGTGATGAGTGCCCGATGAGGTGAAACGGCTTCAGCGGAACGGCGGATTAGGGCCCAATCAGATTCCGTAGCCCGAGAGCTGTGGAACCATAACACGCACTCAACTCTCACGCACAGTCACATGGGAATAGAGTAGGGTAGGATAAGGAGAGGAGAGAAGGTACCTGTGGCCAAATGGTGGTGGATGGTGTCTTAGCCTGCGCTCGGTATCTGGCTTACCCGCTACTCCGAAGCTGCTCCGAGGGGCGGGGGGGTGGGAAAAAAAGGCGATCCGAGTCACCCGCACCAGAATGTAAGGTTATGGCGCGCTCCCCCCGGAATGAAAAGCCATGAGGTCTTAGCTCTTCGGAGCAAAGTTTAATTCAGGGTAGCTGGGGCTAGGCTCAGGGGAGAGGTAGAGCCAAGCACAGAATGGCGTCTGGCTTGGGAATTTAAGGGAGAAGGTGGGAGCAGGATTTAGTGGGAGCGGGGGTGGGTCGGAATCTGGAATCTGGCTTCCAAAGGGTGAGGGGCGAGGTGGAAGATTCCTGAATAATCAGGGGTGGCCTGCTTTAGCATAACCAAAGGCCATGCCTGGTAGAGCAGGTTTTGGACCTCTGGTCTTAGGTGTCTCTGCATTCCAATGGGCTTCTGGATCTAACAACCTGACAAAGGGGTCTTACCATGAGGGCCACATGTATAGACCCTGTGCTGGGAAACCACGTGTGTGGTGAGTGCCCAATGAGGTTAAACAACCCCAGGAACCGCAGATTAGGCCCAATCAGATTCCATATCCCAAGAGCCATGGAACCATAACATGCACTCTAACTCTCACGCACAGTCACGTGTAGATAGAGTAGGGTGGGATAAGAAGAGACGGCAGATGGTACATCATCCTGAAATGTGGAAGCCGGTTGTCCAGAGAAATACGAGGCTGGCAGGTCCAGGGGTTCCAAAAAATATGTTGGGAGATCCTTTTCAGGAGGAGAGCTGGCGAGCGCTCCGCCAGATCAAAATGCCAGCGAGCACTCCACCGGATCAAAACGTCTCAAGCCCTGACTGAGTCCACAGCACCAGATTGTTAGGTTATAAAAAGCGTGAACCCGGGCTGGAGAGATGGCCTAGCGGTTAAGAGCACCGACTGCTCTTGCAGAGGAGCCGGGTTTGATCCCCAGCACCCACATGGCGGCTGAGAACCATCTTTAACTCCAGTTCCAGGGGAATCTGACACCCTCTTCTGACCTCCGCAGCATTGAATGACACGATGCACAAACCTACATGCAGACAGTACATTCATACACATAAATAAATTAAATAAATAAATAGCATGAACCCCAATAAAAGACACATGAGGCTTAGGTCACTCTAAGAACATGCTTTACTTCCATGTGGGACTGCCAGCGTGAGCTGCCTGCAGACGTGGTTGGGGGCAGGGGCAGGATGGGAGGGGGGGCAGAGAGACAGAGAGAGACAGAGAGAGATGGCGGCTGGGGTCCACCCATTTATACCCATGGGGTGGGGCCTCAGGTACAGGGGAAGGGGTCAGAAGATTGACAGCTTCTGGAGGAAGTGGGCACCTGTGTGTCCCTTGGGATTCTGGGAAGCCTGGACCTAACAATTTAATTCTTGGGTTGGATAGATGGCTCAGTGGTTAAGGGCACTGGCTGCTCTTGCAAAGGACCTGGATTCTGTCCCCAGCTAACAAGTGTCTTTAACTCCAGTTCCAGGGGATCTAATGCCCTCATCTTACCTCTGAGGGAACTGCATGACCCAGGTAGGTGTACTTCCATACATTCAAGCAATACACTTTTTTTTTTTTTTGGTCTTTTTGAGACAGGGTCTCCCTGTAGCCACAGCTGTCCTGGAACTTGCTCTGTAGACCAGGCTGGCCTTGAACTCACAAAGATCTGCCTGCCTCTGCCTCCTGACTGCTAGGATTAAAGGCGTGCAACACTATGCCTGGCACAATACACTCTTTTTTTAAATTATTTTTATTTATTATTATTTTTTTCACTCCCAACTGCTTTGGACAAAAGCTCAAGGGGCCATGCCCAAGAAATACTTACCAACTAGGTAATTGGCACTAGCATCCACAGATGAGGGATACCATTCATCGTTTGTTTTTCTGGGACTGTGTTACTTCACTCAGCATGATGTCCTCTAGCTCCAGCCATTTTCCTGCAAAGCTCATGATGTCATCTTTCTTTACTGCTGCATAGACCTCCATTGTGTAGATGTACCACATTTTCTCTATCCACTCATCAGTTGAGGGGCATTTGGGTTGGTTCCAGCTCCTTGCTATTGTGAAGAGAGCTGAAATAAACATGGCCATGCATGTATCTCTTTTATTTATTCTTGTATGTGTATGAATGTACTGTCTGCATGTAGGTTTGTGCACCTGTGTCGTGCAATGCACAGAGGTCAGAAGAGGGTGTCAGATTCCCCTGGAACTGGAGTTAAAGACAGTTCTCAGCCGCCATGTGGGTGCTGGGGATCGAACCCGGGTCTGCTGCAAGAGCAGTCGGTGCTCTTAACTGCTAGGCCATCTCCTCAGCCCCACAATACACTCTTATAAATAAAAATAAAATAATAATAAAATATTTAGTTGAGGTCAGGTGGGACTACAGGAAGACTCTGTCTCAAAAAGACAATAAATAAACAAATAACTATCTAATTGAGAGATAGAGAGCGTGAAAGAGTGAGTGCAGGTGTCGGTACCGGGAGTGCATGTCTTGTGGCACATGTTGGTCACAGGACAACTTTGTGGAGTCAGTTCTCACTGACCTTTACATGGTCCCAGGGCTCAAACTCAGGGTGCTAGGCTTGGCAGCAGGCACTTTACCAGCTGAGTCATCTTTCTAGTTCCTTTTGATTTTTTTTTTCTTTTTGAGACAGGGCTTCCCTGTAGCCCCAGCTAACCTGGATCTCACTATGTAGACCAGACTGGCCTTGAACTCACAGAGATCTGCCTGCCTTTGCCTCCCGAGTGCTGAGATTAAAGGCGTGCACCAGCACGCCTGGCCCCCAAACATTTCATTTATCACTTTATTTTATGTGTATGAGTATATTGCCTGCATGTATGTAAGGTCACCCGTGTTGTGCAATGCCTATGAAGGTCAGAACATGGCAGTGTATACCTTGGAACTGCAGTTAGGGATGGTTGTTAGCCACCTTGTGGGTGCTGGGAACCGAACCTGTGTCCTCTGTTAGAGCAGCCAGTGCTCTTAACTGCTGAGCCATCACTCCAGCCCCTCCGTTTGATTTTTGAGGCAGTGACTTACTATGTTTCTGCTCTGGCCTTGGACCCAGCCTGTACCCCAGACTGACTCCCCATGCCTCAGCCTCCCGAGAGCTGCAATGACAGGGTGGGCTTGGCTGGCCAGCCTGCATATAGGAAGGACGCAGCCCTGCTTTTCCCAGCCTCACCTGCAGGGGGCATCAGGCCACTGGCTGACTCCACACACTGCGGTCCACAGGGCCCTGGATGAACTACTGTCTGGAGGCGGAAGACCCCACTGGAATTAGAAGAGAAGTGACTGCACTGGTGAGATGGCTCATGGGCAAAGGAGTTTGCCACCAAACCAGAAGACCTGAGTTTGATCCACACAACCCACGGTAGACGAGAACTGGCTCCCTCCCACGAGCTGTCCTCTGAACTCTACAGGAGCACACACTCGGACCCTGAATAAATGTACAACCAAACCAAAAGAAACCTGTTCTTTCTTAGCCAGCCACAGAGCTTGGCCTCAGACAAACGTGGGTGACTTGGGAGATCTTCACAGGTGCACCTGGAGCTGTGTGTCTGGGAGGCAGTGCCTCGACTTCTCTGAGCTTCCTGCTCCTGGCAAGGATGACTGCAGTGACCACTGACACAGTACGTGGATGTGTACAGAGCATCTCTACTGCACGCCTGCAACTGCTCCATCAGGCAGAGCAGACTGCTTTACAGATAGGAAAACCGAGACACAGGCTGTGCTTGGCCTGGGCTTAGCAAGTGTTGGTTCTGTCACCATCCCATTAAAGTAGGGACTGGTTGACAACCGGAAGGGGTCATAGCGAAGGACTTAGAAAAGGAGGAGGAGGGGCTGGAGAGATAGCCTAGCGGTTAAGACCACTGACTGCTCTTGCAGAGGACCAGGGTTCGAGCCCCAGCACCCACATGGTGGCTGAAAACCATCTTTAACTCCAGTTCCAGGGGAATCTGACACCCTCTTCTGACCTCCGCGGCATCGCACAACATGGGTGCACAGACCCACATGCAGACAATACATTCATACACATGTGAAAATAAAAAAAAATATTAAAAAAAACAGAAAAAGAAAAGGAGGAGGAAAGCCAGGTGTGGTGGCGCACGCCTTTAATCCTAGCACTTGGGAGTCAGAGGCAGGCAGATCTCTGTGAGTTCAAGGCCAGCCTGGTCTACAGAGTGAGCTCCAGGATAGCCAGAGCTATAGGGAGACCCTGTCTCAAAAAAAAAAGAAAGAAAAGAAAAGGAGGAGGAGGAGGAGGAAGAGGAGAGGGAGGAGAAACAGGGGGAGGAGGGAGGAAGAGGAAGAGGGGAGGAGGAGAAGGGGAGGTGGAGGTCTGGAAGCCTTTCAGTGGGCTTTGCCTGTGGGCCACCCAGCAGAGGATCTCCCTGGGACCTGCAGGCAGGTCCCAGGACAGTTCGTCTGCCACACATAGGGATGCCTAGCTGGCACTGGGTACAAGACTCAGGGGACAGTGCTGGTATCTCAGTCAGTTGTAGGCCTTGCCAGACCTGCCTGCAAGATGTGTCCAGTGCCATAGTGGTGGAACTGTTAGGAGTGACCAAGGGCTGCACACAGGGAACTCATGCCTGGCACTGGAGCTGCTGACACTTTTACTAAGTGGGCACGTGCACCATGTGCCCATCAAATCCCCTCTACATGACTACGTTCATCCTGTAGTTCAGTGCTGTGTCAGCCCTAAGTGTGACCTATCACTTGCACACTGGTACAACCCACAGCTCAGAAGCACACTGCAGGAGTGTGGGGTGCTGAGCATGTCCTCTGCACATCACACAGCTCTGTGCCCTTGGCAGCCTCATCCCTGTCTCCAGATCGGAGGTCGTCCTCAGGCCGTCTATGGGTTTACAGCCCTGCCCTCCCTGGGGGCCACAGGCAGCTAGTGGCTGCACGTTTGAGAGACCCTTTTTTCTTTTTCTTTTCCTTTTTTTAATTGATTTTTTTTTTTTTTTTGGTCTTTTCAAGACAGGGTCTCCCTGTAGCCCCAGCTGTCCTGGAACTCACTATGTAGACCAGGCTGGCCTTGAACTCACAAAGATCTGCCTGCCTCTGCCTCTCAAGTGTTAGGATTAAAGGTGTGCGCCACCATGCCTGGCTTTAATTTTATTTTATGTGTAATGGCTTGCATGTATAGAAGCGCACTCAGAGCCAGACTTGGTGGTGCAGGCCTTTGGTCGCAGCACTTGGGAGGCAGAGGTAGGTGGATCTCTGAGTTCAAAGCTAGCCTGGTCTATACAGTGAGTTCCAGGACAGCTGGCACTACAAGGAGACCCTGTCTCAAAAAGACAAAAAAAAAAAAGCACTGGATCATGCAAGACGGCGTAGGATCCCCTGGATCTAGAGTCAGAAACAGTCGCTACCTCCCATGTGGGTGCTGGGAACTGATCCTCTGCAGAGAGCAACTGGTGCTCTTATGTGCTGAGCCATCTCTGCAGCCCCCACACCCAGCTTTTCTGTGGGTGGCAGGGATCCAAACTCAGGTCCTCGTGGTTACACAGAAAGCCCTGTACCGCCTGAGCCAGCTCCCCTCCCTTCTTCTCTCTCTCCTCTCCCTCCCTCCCTCCCTCCCTCCTCCCTTCTTTCTTCCCCTTGCCCCCCACCACCCCCTTTCAGATAGGGTCTCACTATGCAGTTCAGGCTAAACTTGAACTCTCAGCTGTCCTGCCCAGCCTTCAGAGTGCTGGCTGAGATGACGTCCTCACCTCTGAGCCTTCAATAATCAGCCATCCCAGAATGACTCAGATGCTTCGGTAATTCCCACATCACAAACAAGGTTCAGAGGGGTTGGACGATCCACCCCAGGCCACACAGCTATGGGAGGAAAGTCCAGCTTTGGGCCTGGGTTTGCTCACGACCTTCCCTTCCCTCTGTGGGTCCCCTGAAGGTGTCCCTGACCCCCAGTCTCCCCCAGCGGAGGTGGGCCTGGCTCCCCCATGAAGCCTCACAGCCCTTGGCTTCACCTTTGGACACGTTCGAAAGGCTGCAACATGAGCTTCACTCAGCCGGGGGTGACTGGGCAGGTGGGCAGGTGACAGCCAGACACTGCGCGCCAAGAGTCCGGCCCCACGGACCGCAGGCTGTGGTCCTCGCCATGGGCAGCAAGCAGACCGTGCTGACTCACCAGCAGCTGGAGGAATATCAGGTGGCTTGGGCCTGGAGGGCTGGGATGCAGGTTTCTGGGGGCCGCAGGGAACCTTGCGTGGGGTGGGACATGGCTTCTCAGGTTGGGGTCCAGCAGTGTCCCTCTCCACAGGACTGCACCTTCTTCACACGGAAGGAGATCATGAGGTCAGTGGGTGAGGAGAGGGGACGAGCAGGCAGCTCTCTGTTCACTGCTGGGGGCATTGGCATTTTGTTTGTGTGTTTGTTGTTTGTTTGTTTGTAAGGGAATGTCACTTTGTAGCCCTGGCTGGCCTCCAACTCGCCTCTGCCTAGTGTGAGTGCTGGGTTAGCATGCACCGCTGTGGCCGCCTACAGTGCTTTGAATCATTCGCTTATCATTGTGTGTGCATGTGTATGTGCCGTGGCATGCGTGTGGGGTCAGAGCACAACTCCGTGGAGCCAGTCCTCTCCGCCCACCTTTTCCTGGGTTCTGGGAACTGAACTCAGACCATCAAGCTTTTCTGACCAGGGTCTTTACTCACTGAGCCATCTCACTGACCCCATTTGTTTATTTATTTAGATACTGAGTCTTGCTGTGTAGCCCAGGCTGGCCTGGAATTATCAATCCTCCCGCCTCAGCTTCAGAAATCTAGAATGACAGGTATGAGTTACTATACCTAGTATTGCAATTTTAAAAAACTATACTATTTTTTAAACTTTTTTATTTTATTTTTTTATTATGTGTTTGTTTATGTGGGTATGCATGCGACACAGCCCTCAACTTGTGGGAATCACTTCTCTCTTTCCACCATGCTGGTCAGCTTTAGTGTCAACTTGACACATCTGGGTTGAGGGAACCTCTTTGCAATTTGACAGGACTCAATGTGTCAGTGTTGCAGATGTTAAAAGCATTGGGGGTATTGGGCCCTGGACAGGGGACAGAGGCAAAGGTAGCACCCGAGAGGTCACATCCTGGGATGTGGACACTGCCTTTATACCTGAGCAGCTTGGTCTTCTGCCCATGGATAGTAGGGGGCCATGGAGGGTGCTGGAGCCCTGGAGGTACCGCTGTTTGGAGTCCAGAGCACAGTTGAGAGCCAGCTGAGCTCTGACTGGTATGGCATCCACAGTGGCTGTGTGCAGGTGGTCCCGGGGAGTCCCTGGCATGAGCCCAGGGAGATGGACACAGATGAGCTTCCTGTGTCACTACCCTGCCTGTGGAGCCATTATACAGAAGCCCTGGCCCATGAACCTGGAGCCATGAAACCCAAGCTGGCCAGGGTTCAGCTTCAGGGCACCCAGGGCCAAGCCCCACTTGTGTGGGCACAGGGCATCCATTATTCATGGGCACACCTCTCATCAGTCAGTCCATTGTCTGTGTGGGGACAGTTGGCAGGGTCACGATCAGATTACTAATGGGGAAACTGAGGCTCAGGCTTCAGGGTCACCACGGAGGTGGCTCAGTGGGTGAAGAAGTTTGCTGCCAAGCTTGGTCACCTGAGTTCATCCCTGGAGCCCATAGAGTGGGAGAGAACCGACTCCTGCAAGTTGTCCTCTCATCTCCACACACATACATGCCTGCACACAAATAAATAAATAATTGTAAAAAAATAAGTACCTAAATATTAAAATAATTTCCAAAGAAAGAAACACAAATTCTTGGTGTTCCATGCAGGACTCTGACAAGGGAGTTGGGTAGCCAGGACTGAAATTCCTTACACTTTTCTCAAGTTCATAGCCAGAGAGAATCCAAAGGCACCTGTGTCCCTCTGCAAGTCTTTAGTGGCTTTTGGACATTAGAGATATTGAACATGGTGTCTATGAAACTCATGCACAGTGGGTAATGTTCTGGAGACTCCCTTTGGAAACATCTGGCCAGGCCTGGTGGAATATGTCAGTGTGGCACTTGGGGGGCTGAAGGGCTGGAGAGCTGGCTGCATGGTTAAGGCCATGTGCTCCTCTTGTGGAGGACCTGAGTTCAGTTCCACACTCCTGTCAGATGATTTACAAATTAACTCCAGCTCCAGAGGATCTGACGCCCTCTTCTGACCTCTTCAGGCATTGCATAACAGGTGCACTTACATACATGCAGGCAATGAATTCATACACATAATGTGGTGGTGCATACCTTTAATCCCAGCACTCACGAGGAAGAGGCAGGCAGAGCTCTGTGAGTTCAAGGCCAGCCTGGTCTACATAGTGAGTTCCAAGCCAGCTGGAACTAGCTGTGGGTGATCCTGACACAAAAGACCAAAATATAAAATAAAATAATAGAAAATTGAATTTTAAAAAATCTAGCCAGGGGTGTTGGCACACGCCTTTAGTTCCAGCACTGGGGAGGCCGAAGCAGGTGGATCTCTATGAATTCGATGTCAGCCTGGACTACACAGAGAGCCCAGGCCAGCACAGGTTATACAGTGCAACTCTAAAAAACAACAACGACAACAATGAACCACCCACAACTGACCACTGGCTGTTTGTCTGTACACTGCCTCATGGGAGGAAGGCTGCCTCCTGTCATAGGGGTCACTGGGACAGGATCTTGTCTATGTAATGATGACATATGTAGGCTGTCCAGCCCTGTCAATGCCTACTATGAAATGAGCAGGCCAGCACCTCCTTTTCTCTGTGTTGTTTTCCTGGGGAACTACTGCTCACACTCCTTTTTTTTTTGTCTTTTCGAGACAGGGTCTCCCTGTAGCCCCAGCTGTCCTGGAACTCACTCTGTAGACCAGGCTGGCCTTGAACTCACAAAGATCCGCTTGCCTGTGCCTCCCAAGTGCTAGGATTAAAGGCATGTACCACCATGCCCGGCTGCTCACACTTCTTATGCCAACCCCAGTGCCCCTCGTCCAGGAAGCCCTTCTGTCCGCTTGTCCCTTCTTCCTCTCTCCACCTGGCCTTGTCTGTGGAGAGGACACGGAGGTACTCGTGTCTGCATCCGTGTGTACCAGGGTCAGACCCACTTGAGGCTCCCAGGGACCCAGCACACTCCTCTGTGGAGTGTGTGACAGACAGGAGGGACAGGTCCATCACCCTCCTGGTGCCCAGCCTTCCTTGTCCTCTCTCTCCCACACCAGACTCTTCTACCGCTACCAAGACCTGGCTCCCCAGCTCATCCCCCTCGACTACACCAGCTGTCCTGATGTGAAGGTGCCCTATGAGCTGATTGGCACCATGCCAGAGCTGAAGGTATGCCTGGGCCATTGGGGAGAGGAGGGAAGACAGTCTACTGTGTTCCTATGAGGCAGGAGGGAGTTACTGTTAACCCCATTTTATAGGAGAGAGAACTGAGGCTCAGAGAGGTTCTGACACTTGCTCCTGTCACAAAGCATCACAGAGACAAGGTTCAGATGGAATCAGGGAAAGGGTGGAATGAAATCACCCAGGCAAAGGGCTTAGTTAGTAACTGGCCAGGTGTGTTGGCACACCCTTGTCATCCTGGTTCTCAGGAGGTTGAGGCAGGAGAATGGAGACTTGGCTACAGCCTAGGCTCCACGAGACCCTATCTGAAAAGATGCAATCTCTCCCCAGCCAGGTTCAGGGAGCATTACAGAAAGGGTGTGTGTGTGTGTGTGTGTGTGTGTGTGTGTGTGTGTGTGTAGAGCTGTGAAGCACTGTCCTGACAATGGCTGCTGGGGACCAAAGTCACATGTTCAGTGATGTAGCCTGCCCCCTGTAAATAACCCCACCCATGCCAGCACCCCATAAATTAAACTCATCAAGTCACACACAGAAAAAGGATGTGAGCTTTTGCGGGCAGGTGTTGAGATGAAGAGGTGAGAGAGGGGAAACCATGGGGCTTTAGTTTCATCCTGTTGCTGGGACAAGGGTGGAAAAGGTTTATTTCAGATCACTAGGGAACTCAAGCAGAAATCACAGCAGAACATAGCTCAGGCTCATGCTGAGCTAGTGTCTTTACACAGCCCAGGACCGCCGGCCAAGGAAACGGTGCCCCCATGGTGGGCTGGGCCTGATACATCGATTAACAAACCTATGGGCTGGAGGGATGGCCTAGCGGTTAAGAGCGCCAAACGCTCTTGCAGAGGACCCGGGTTCGATCCCCAGCACCCACATGGCGGCTGAGAACCGTCTGTGACTCCAGTTCCAGGAGAACTCCAGTTCCAGGGGAATCTGAGACCCTCTTCTGACCTCCGCGGCATCGCACGACACGGGTGCGCAGACCTGCATGCAGACAATACATTCATACACATAAAAATAAATAAATAAANGAGAAACTGAGGCTCAGAGAGGTTCTGACACTTGCTCCTGTCACAAAGCATCACAGAGACAAGGTTCAGATGGAATCAGGGAAAGGGTGGAATGAAATCACCCAGGCAAAGGGCTTAGTTAGTAAAACTGGCCCGGTGTGTTGGCACACCCCTTTGTCTCCTGGTTCCTCAGGAGGTTGAGGCAGGCGGATGGAGATTGGCTACAGCCTAGGCTCCACGAGACCCTATCTGAAAAGATGCAATCTCTCCCCAGCCAGGTTCAGGGAGGCCATTACCAGAAACGGGTGTGTGTGTGTGTGTGTGTGTGTGTGTGTGTGTGTGTGGTGTGTATGCTGTGTGGTGTAGAGCTGTGAAGCACTGTCCTGACAATGGCTGCTGGGGACCAAAGTCACATGTTCAGTGATGTAGCCTGCCCCCTGTAAATAACCCCACCCATGCCAGCACCCCATAAATTAAACTCATCAAGTCACACACAGAAAAAGGATGTGAGCTTTTGCGGGCAGGTGTTGAGATGAAGAGGTGAGAGAGGGGAAACCATGGGGCTTTAGTTTCATCCTGTTGCTGGGACAAGGGTGGAAAAGGTTTATTTCAGATCACTTAGGGAACCCCCACCCCCCCCCCTAAGTCAAGCAGAAATCAACAGCGACAGAGCTCAGGATCATGATGGAGCTAGTGTCTGTTCACAGGGGGGGGCCCCACCCCCCCCCCCCCCCCCCACCAGGACCGCCGGCCCAAGGAAACGGTTGCCCCCATGGTGGGACTGGCCTGATACATCGAATAACAACCTATGGGCTGGAGGACAGTTCGCTAGCGAGTTCTGAAGACGCCAACGCTCTTCCGAGGACCCGGGTCCAGATCCCCAGCACCCCACATGGCGGCTGAGACGTTTTGTGACTTCCAGTTCATAGAGAACTCCAGTTTCCAGGGGAATTGCTAGACACTCTTTGACCTCCGCAGGCCACGCACGGGACACCTGTGCGCAGAGCTGCTATTGCTAGCAGCAATTACATTCATACACATAAAAAAAAAAAAACCTTGACAGCTGCATCTGGATGATACCTTGGTGGGGACTCCTCTCCTGTGGAGTCTAGTGTCCGGCCAACCTGGATGCTGGTTGATAAAGACATTATAAGAAGATGTTTGAAAAAAAAAAAAAGAAATGTTAGGGGCTGGAAAAATCGGCTCAGTGGTTAAAGTGCCAACTGTCTTGCAGAGGGACCAGGGTTCGCACTGCCCAGCACCACATGGCTGGCTAAGGAACCGTCTTTTAAGCCACGGCGGCTGGTGGTGCAATGGCCCTTCGTAAATCCTAGCACTCGAGGGATGGCAAGAGAAAGCGCGGATCTCTAAGCCGGGCGTGGTGGCTGCACGCCTTAACTCCTTAGCACTTGGGGAGGCGGAGCAGGGAGACTGGATATCTGGAGTTCAAAGGCAGCCTGGTCCACAGAGTGAGGCAGGCCAGCGGGGACTAAAAAAAAAAAAAAAAAAAAAGAAAAACCCGTCTCGAAAAAAAAAAAAAAAAAAAAAAAAAGAAAGGCGGATCTCTGTGAGTTCAAGCCCAGCCTGGTATACATAGCGAGTTCCAGGACAGCTGGGGCTACAGGAAGACCCTGTCTTAAAAAGACCAAAAACAAAATAATAACATAAAAATGAAATTAGTAATAAAATAATAATAATGTCAAGGTGAGGTGAGTTGAAAGGCAGCCTCTGATTGGCCAAGTTGAGTCACATGCCACTCCCACATCCATTCTACCTTGGGGAATGGCAGCCTCTAATTGGCTTCTCTGGGGTCAAGTGCTTCCTGTGGACCCAGAGGTGGGGAGTGAGTTGCTCAGCAGCCTGAATTCCTGTCCCGGGTCCCTGGAAGAGGAGGGTGACAGCTGCCTTCCTGTCCTCAGGACAATCCTTTCCGCCAGAGAATCGCCCAAGTCTTCTCCCAAGATGGGGATGGTCATATGACCTTGGACAACTTCCTGGACATGTTCTCGGTGATGAGTGAGATGGCTCCCCGGGACCTCAAAGCCTACTATGCCTTTAAAATTTATGGTGCGTACTGTTGCAGGAGTGGGAGCCCATTTCAGCCACTGAGGCTCCCAGGCAGGCCGCTGGCCCCACTGCCACCTGACACTGGCCACCTTGTAGTATACCCTGCCTCTCTGTTCCAGGTACACCTCTTTCCTTTCTGCAGCGCTGGGACTGGAACCCAGGGCCCCTTGCATATTAGGCAGGGGTTCTACCACCAAGCCTACCACCCCACCCCACCCCAGCCCCTCACGCTGGATTATCAGAAAGGCTGGGGTGAAGCTCACTTGCCTGGCATGGAAGCATCGGGTTGGAATTTCCAGTACACCCCCCTAAAATTTCCTGGCACACAGCGGGCATGAAATGAATACATTGTGTGAATTCTGGACAGGTCCTGCGCACTTCCTCTCCAACCTCTCTTTCCTCTGGTCACGTGAGGACAGGCATGCCCTCCAGCCACCTGATGACCCCACCCATGTCGGCCCCACAGACTTCAATGATGATGACTACATCTGTGCGTGGGACCTGGAGCAGACGGTGACCAGGCTGACCCGCGGGGAGCTGAGTGCCGAGGAGGTGAGCCTGGTATGTGAGAAGGTGCTGGACGAGGCGGACAGCGACCACGACGGGCGCCTGTCACTGGAGGACTTCCAGAACATGATCCTTCGGGCACCAGACTTCCTCAGGTGTGGCACCAGGACGGCCTGGGCCTCAGACCCTGCCACAGGAACTCCTGCGGGCTCCCTGGAGACCAGGTTTCTGGCCTCAGTCCCCCCAGCTCTCTGAGTGGTGGGTGGGTGGGTGACAGTGCTCTGATTGTACTTGGAAGCCTGGTGGTGTGACTACAGCCTCAAGTACAACAGGGCAGGGCAATAGGTAGGGGATCTAGGTACTTAAAACAGTTGATAGACTAACCCCAGGCCAACGTCCATCCCAGCTTTTTGTATCCTTCCTTTGGGTTTTGGGAGACTGGGTTTCACGAATCCCAAGGTGATGGTCTTGAAGTCTCTATGTAGCTGCTGAGGATGACTCTGAACCCTTGATCATCCTACCTTCCCCTCCCGCGTGCTGGAAGGACGGGTGTGTACCGCCACGCTCCTTTATGTAGTATTGGGGATGGAACCCGGGGCTTCAAGTTTGCATCCAGACAACCAAGCTCCAAGCACTCTACCAACTAGCTACATCCCCAGTCCCCATCCTGAGGGCTGAGAAATCTTTGTTTTTCTTTGAGACAGGATCTCCCTCCTAGTTCCTCTTGACCTCACGCTAGTGACCTTCCTCTCTCGGCTTCCAGAAAGCTGGGATGACAGGTGCCCATTGCTACACTGGGCTTAGCAAATTTATTTTATGTACATAGCCAGATGAAGTAGGCAGGCCTGTAATCTCAGTGCTCAGGAAGCTGAGGCACTGAGTTACAGGCCAGCCTGGGCTACAGAAGACACCTTGTCAGCCGGGCGTGGTGGCTCACGCCTTTAATCCTAGCACTCGGGAGGCAGAGGCAGGTAGATCTTTGTAAGTTCAAGGCCAGCCTGGTTTACAGAGTGAGTTCCAGGACAGCTGGGGCTACAGGGAGACCCTGTCTCGAAAAGAAAAAAAAAAAAAGAAAAAAGAAAAAAAAAAGACACCTTGTCTCAGATAGATAAATAGATAATAGATGATAGAGAGATGATAGATTTTAGATGCCAGAAGATAGACAGGTAGATGGATGAAAGTGTGCTGAGTCCTGAGTTAACACAAGGAAAAAAAAACCTAGGTCAATATCCAGCATACAGTAGATATCCACTAAGTGTGTGCGTTCCATTATGTCTAGCATACAGTAGGTATCCAATAAGGGTGCTGAGCATATAGTAGGTATTCAATAAGAGTACCCAGAATCCAGTAAGTATCCGTGTGTTCATGCCACTGTGGGTACTGTTATTGTCCGTATTTTTGTGTATCTAAGGCATCTCCCTTGAATACGGAACCTAATTCCATTCATTCACTGAGCATGCCCAGTGTGTCCTACCTTTGTTGCCCTTTTGCTCTTATGAGGTCACACTTGGCTCCATTTTGTTCAGGACTAAACTGAGGCTCAAGAGGGCCAGCTACCGGCTCAGAGCCCCACAGCATGCCTGAGGAGCAGCAGGGATACGAGAGAGATCTGATTCAGAGAAGTGCTTATGACCTGGTAGCACACCAGCAGCACCAGGGAGGCTGAGGCAGGAGGATTGCTGTGAATTCTAGGGCAGCCTGGCCTCAAGTGAGCCGCTGACTCCCCAAACCCAAATGACCAAACAAAAAGAGGTCCTGGGGGCTGGGAAGATGGCTCAGTAGGTAAAGTGAGTTCAAAGCCCCAGTACCCGCTGCCACCCTAGCTTAACTGGGGAGCTCCAGGGTTGAGAGACACCTTGTCTCAAAAAGTAAAGTGGATTTGGGAGGAAGTGGATTTGGGAGGCAGAAGCAGGCAGATCTCTGTGAGTTCAAGGCCGGCCTGGTCTACACAGTGAGTTCCAGGACAGCTGGGGCTCCAGGGAGACCCTGTAGATGGCACTTGAGGAAGGACCTTTGTCTCTTTAGACATCTGAGGTTACCCCCCTCCCCCGCATATGTGGTCTGCAGTTTCTGGGGCTGTCCATCTCCAGGGTTTCCCTGTTCCCTCTAGGACTTGGGGATGGGGACAGAGCTGGGTGGCCCATGCTGCCAGCTGATGTCCCCTGTCTTTGCACATACAGCACCTTCCATATCCGCATCTGAGAACACCGTGGAGGGAGAGCCCAGCCTCAGCTGCTGGGACCTTGGTCTTCCTGACTCTGGTAACAAACAGGAATCAACACTAGCCTTGGGTCCTTGCCTTTTGTTGTGTGCGATCTTGGGTGTGTCCACACGCTCTGGGCCGCAACTTCCCATTTGTACCACAACCAACTTCTAGATCTCTGTCCTTTGTGGTCTCTGACAATGACTGTGTGGGTCACCATGTGCCCAGACAAGGCAAGATCAAGTTCAGCCCCTTTCTCCAGGCATCCCACACACAAGGGGAGGACCTTCGCGGGACTGCTCAAGCCAGAGTCCCTCAAAAGACCAAAGCATTCATCGTTACAGATTTACTAGAGGCATGTGAAGACACTTCCTGTGGAGAGGCAGGAACTTCCGTGTCAGAGCTTGGCTCAGCGCTTGACGGTAGTTCGCAGGAAGCCCAGAGCCACAGCACAGCTCGCTGGTAGAGGATGGCTTGAGCCAAAACTAGCTCATTCTGCACTCAGACCTCTGTGTCCTGTGAATCTGGGGAGCCCTGTGCCACCCCACAGTGCCTGGATCTGTCCTTGGCCCTTATGTAGGGCCTACTCAATGCAGTGGTGGTCATGCGCCACAGCGCCCAGCCCTAACCAAGTCTTCCCAGAGCTCCCACCCATGGTGGTTAAGAGCCCCAGGTTCTGGGGCTCAATGGCTAAGAGTGCTTGCTCCTCTTTCAGAGGATCTGGGTTCAGTACCCAGAAACCACTTCCAGCAGTTCAAAACCATCTGTAACTCTGATGCCTCCACAGACACCTGCACTCATGTGCACATGTCACCCCACACCCCACACACATACAAAATAAAATCCTCTGAGGGCTGGAGAGCTCCCTGGTTAAGAGCACAGGCTGCTCCTGAAGAGGACCTGGGTTTGGTTGCCAGCACCAACCATCTGTCAATCCTGCTCTGGGGGCACCATACGCCCTCTATTGGCTTTTTCAGGCATTGCACGACACAGGTACAATTACAGGCAAAACAACTCATATACATAAAAAACATATTGAAGGGGCTGGAGAGGTGGCTCAGCCGTTCAGGGTGCCCACTGCTCTTGCAGAGGACCCCAGCACCCACATGACTGTGGGGTCTGAGAACTGTCTTTAAGCCAGAGAGTGATGGCACATACCTTTAATACTAGCACTTGGGAGGCAAGGGCAGGCGGATCTCTGAGTTCAAGACTACCCTGGTCTACAGAGCGAGCTTCAGGCCAGCTGGGACTAAAAGGGAGACCCTGTCTCAAAAATACCAAAAAAAGAAAAAAAATCTAAAATAAATCTTACAAAATAAAAGCCCTGGGCATGGTCATGCACACTTTTATAAAGGTCCCAGCACTCGGGAGGCAGAGGCAGGCAAATCGCTATGAAATTGTGGCTTGTCTGCCTGGTCTATAAAGCAAGTGCCAGGCCAGCTTCAGCTACAGGGAGACCCTGCCTCAAAAAA
>VZQC01008524.1:4523-116292 GCA_009823505.1 Rhizomys pruinosus | reverse complement strand
AAAAAAAAAAGTCTTAGATCATGTACTTCAGATGTACTTAGGCCCTGTACTTCAGATTCAGCAACATTACAAAACTATTTTTCAGCTAGGCATAGCCCCAGGCCAGCTGGGGCTACAGGGAGACTGACTCTCTGTCTCTCTGTCTCTCTCTCTCTTTCTCTCTCTGGTCTTTTCGAGACAGGGTCTCCCTGTAGCCCCAGCTGTCCTGGAACTCACTCTGTAGACCAGGCTGACTTTGAACTCACAAAGATCCGCCTGCCTCTGCCTCCCAAGTGCTAGTATTAAAGGCGTGCGCCACCACGCCCGGCAACATCCTGCCTCAAAAAGACCAAAACAACAAAAAACATCCTCCCAAAGCAACCAGGCCCCAGCCGGCAGCTTCGAAGGCGCTCAGCATCTCTGCAGTGCAGTTCCGTTGAGGAGGGCAGGGCGCAGGAGGGCCGGCCGGAGAGGCAACACGGAGTCCGGCGGATCAGTACCCGGGGGCGAACGGAGGCGGAGGGAAGTACTCCTCGGGCAGCCAGCCCTGGGATGCCAGGTCTCCGGGCTCGGGCTTGGCGGCCTGGACGGACAGGGCCCTCGCCAGCTTTCCCCGCCACGCGCGGAGCCCCGAGGCCGCGTCTCTCCAGCTGGCGGGCCTGGCGGCCTTCCCGGAGGCGGCGTCCCCGCCCTTCCCAGCCCAGGGTTGCGGGCGGGCGGGGGAGCCGCGGGCTGCGCCGGGGTCCGCTGGGCGGCGCGAGCAGTCCCAGCTGGCTGCCCGGGCCACGGGGCCGCGGGGCTGCGCGGGGGCGGCCAGGGGCGAGCCGAGCCGTCTGCGGAGGGGTTCCCAGAACGGCGTTCTCGGGGAGCAGGATGCGAACGCCGTCCTCTCCGAGGCGGGGAGCTTGGCGGAGGGCCCGGCTGAGCTCACGGCCCCCTGCAGTGCGGGCCGGGCTGGGCAGGAAGGCGGCAGAGCCTCCCGGGGGCCGTGGCTGGGGAGGTCAGCGTCCTCCGCCATGAAGGTAAAGTACTGGAAGAGATCCTCGTAGTCCACGTGCGCCGGATCCTCCTGCAGGGCAACACCTAGTGGAAGGCGGGCGAGGACTAGGCCACGCCCACCGAGCCCCAGGTGGTCATGGCCCCACCCACCCCAGCTCTCGGGACACACCCAGCAGCAACCCTGAGGTGGTCATAGCTCCACACAGAGCAGCTCTCGGGCACGCCCAGCAACCCTCAGGCGGACATAGCCCCCACCCACGGCAGCTCTCGGGACACACCCACCAGCCCTCAGGCGGACATAGCCCCACCCACCCCAGCTCTCGGGACACACCCACCAGCCCTCAGTGGTCATAGCCCCACACACAGCAGCTCTCGGGACACGCCCACCTGGCCTCTGGTCCAGCCATTCCTGCGAGGAAGCCTGCCCTGAAGTGCTGCCTAGAGGGCAGTGACCTGGAGGACAGAGACCCCTGGACTGGCAGTCCTGGGGCTCAGCCTGGACCTCTTGGCAACCCCTGGCGGTTGGCTGGGGTCTCACCTGCCCGCAGGCCTGGGTCAGCAGCTCCGCGTATGGCCGAATGGGCTTCTGCTGGTGGAAGGCGACCAGGGCGTCCAGTGAGGCATGGGTCACGTCGTCCCCAGTAAGGGCGAACGTCCCATCGTCCAAGAGCTTCACCATGAAGTGACGGCAGCGGGTCTGGGCTCTGCGGAGGCACTGCTGGGTTTGACACGGTCCTGTGCATCTACCTCATGGTGCAGTCCAACCACCCCAACACAGCCACATCATGTCTTAGTTTCTTTCTTTTGAAAAACATGATTTTATTTTATTAAATTTATTTTTATTTTACATGCATGAGTGTTTTGCCTGCAGGTAGGTATGTAAGTGCACCTGTCATGCAACGGCTGAGGAGATCACAAGCGGGCATGGGATCCCTGCCTCTGGAGTTGCAGAGTTGTGAGCCGCCATGTGGGCGCTGGGAACTGCACCCAGGTCCTCTGCAAGAGCAGTCGGTGCTCCTTACCACTGAGCCACCTCTCCAGCCCCCACATGGGCCTTCTTGTGAGGATGAAACCAGCCACTACAAGAGAACTGTGGTGGTCATATGGCTCATCCCAGCTCTGGGGAGACTGAGGCAGGAGGATGGACAGTGGGGCCCTGGCTGGGCCACACCACAGCAGCAGAGCTTTCTGTTTTTCTTCTCTTTTTTCTCCTTCCATTCCTTTTCTCCTTCCTTTCCTTTTTCCTTTCCTTTCCTTTCCCTTTTCCTTCCCTTCCCTCACCTCCCCTTCCCTTCCCCTTTTCCTGGTTTTCAGACAGATCTCACTCTGTAGCCCAGGCTGACCCCACCCACAACAGAACTGCCTGCCTCTGCCTCCCAAGTGCTGGGATTTAAACCACCAAGCCTGATGATCTATCTATCTATCTATCTATCTATCTATCTATCTATCTATCTACATCTATCTATCATCTATCTATCTATCTATCTATCTATCATCTATCTATCTATTATCTATCTATCTACATCTATCTATCTATCTACATCTATATACATCTATCATCTATCTATCTACATCTATCTCTCATCTATCTATCATCTATCTATCTATTATCTATCTATCTATCTACATCTATCTACATCTATCTATCATCTATCTATCTACATCTATCTATCTATCTATCTATCTATCTATCTAGTTCTCACGTAGCCCAGGCTGGACTCAGGCTCATTATATAGGACTCCTGACCCTCCTGCCTTAGCCTCTAGAGTCCTGAAATGACAGGCGTGTGCCACCACGGAGCAAGTTCAAGGCCAGCCTGGGCTATGGTGAGATCTTCTCGAGGGGAAGGAAGCTGGGGGAATAGGAGAGATAAGGTAACAAGAGAAGAAGTCCTGTCCTGAGCCTTCGGAGATGCCAAAATCAGACTTCGAAGCCTTTGGGAGCTCGGCTGCCCCGATTTCCTTAACCCAGACTCAAGAAACCACTAATCATAACGGCTGGAGAGATGGTTCAGAGCGCCGGCTGCTCGTGCAGAGGACCTGAGTTCAATCCCAGCACTCACACAGAGTTTCAATCATCTGTAACTCCAGTTCCAGGGGATTCCATTTCTGTCCTCTATGGGCACTGCATGACACAGGTGCACTTACATACATGCAGACACCACACTCATTCACATAAAAAAAAATTAAAAAAAAAGAAAGAAAAAAACAGAAATCAAGGTCCTGAGTGGAAGTGCACACCTTTAGTCCTAGCAAGCATGGGAGGCAGAGACAGGTGGCACTCTTTGAGATAAAGGTCACCCTGGTCTACACAACAACGCCCTTGTCTCAAAACAAACACAAACAAACAAACAACAAACAAATGACAACCCAGACAACCAACCGATGAAAACAACAGTGAGGCAATTCCCAGTGTTGGCTGTCAGCTGGATAAAGACACAACTGCAGGCATGCCTCCCCACCCAGATCTGCGCAGACCCCACTCCATGAGGTGCTCGAGGCCTTCTCTGCGGAAGCCTCAGGTCCATCCCCCCCCAAGCCTCAGTTTCCCCTCCAGACCCCAGGGACACGCCTTACTTGTAGGAAAGCGTGTATCCCACGTGGCTGTGGCTGACTCGGATGAGAAAGGTCCCTGGAGGCTGTGACTCCAGCAGGTTCTCAGCAGCCCTGGAGGAGCCCAGAGGACACTGGCTGCATGAGAGGCCTGCACAGGCAGGCTCCAGGTACCCCAGCAGCTTGGGACTTTGGTTTTGCCCTCTGGATTAGAATGGTTCCTCCACCTTGGCCTGGTGGCCTTTGGACAGTGCAACTGTAAACATCGGACAGCCAAGTGCTGGGCTCCACAAACACCCTCATTGAACAAAGGGACACAACTCCTCGCCCCTAAACAACCAAACCTAGACCCTTTCTATTCCAGTGTATCTGGGAGGAATAGAAGGCTCCACCCAGGGCTGGCCAGGTGGCTCAGTCAGAAAAGGCACTTGCTGCCAAGCCTGACAACTTGAGTTTGATTCCCAGAACCACCTGAAGGAAGGAGAGAACTGACCTCCACAAGATGTCCACTGACCTCTACACATATAATATATGAATAAAATATAATAAAAATGTCTAATCTCTTAAGGCTGGAGAGATGGCTCAGCAGTTAAGCACACTGGCTGCTCTTGCACAGGACTGGGTTCAGTTCCCAGTGTCCACATGGCAGATAACAACCTTCTTGAATTCCAGTTCTAAGGGATGCAACAGCTTTTCTGTCCTCCATGGGCATTGTACAAGTGCAATGTTTTGCAGGCAAAATATATAAAATAAATAATAAAGTTTAATCTCTTTAAAAAAGTCCCATCCAGCCAGGCGTGGTGGCACATGCCCTTAATCCTAGCACTTGGGAGGCAGAGGCAGGCAGATCTCTGTGCGTTCAAGACCAGCCTGGTCTACAGAGCAAGTTCCAGGACAGCTGGGGCTACAGGGAGACCCTGTCTCGAAAAGACCAAAAAAAAAAAAAAAAGTCTGGAATTTGCTGTGGGTGTATGTGCAGTTAGGGACACTGTACTGTGCCCTGTGTGTGGTCTTTTGAGGAGAGTCCTCTATTTACTATCTTAGGCCCAGGCATAACTGGGCTTGCATATGATTAAAATCAGGTGCATTATGGGGAAGACATGCACTGTGAGCAGTCTTGCATAAACCAAGCCTGTCAATCAAAACAGAATCACCCACTCTACCAGGAAACCCTGAGGGTGGCACATGGTGGCCGAGCCTTTAATGCCAGCACTCAGGAAACAGAGGCAGGTGGCTCTTTGTGAATTCCAGGTCAGTCTGGTTATTGGAGTAGGTTCCAGGCTAGCCAGGGCTACATAGTGAGACCCCGTCTCAAAAACAAAATTGGGGAGATTGGCTGGGCAAGATGGCTCAGCAGTTACAAGGACCCAGGTTCAGGTCCCAGTGTCTGAGTGGTGGCTCACAAGTGTCCAATAGCTCCAGTTCTAGGGGATCCAGTGCCCTCTTGTGCCCTCTTCTGGTACTGCATGCACATCAAGCACATACAAGCAAACCACACACAAAATAAAAATAATCAGCTGGGCATAGTGGTGCACATCTTTAATCCCAGCACTAAGAGGCAGAAGCAAGTGGATCTATGCAAGATTGACACCAACTTGGTCTACATGGTGAGTTCCTGGCCAGCTGGGGCTATAGGAATACCCTGCCTCAAAACAAAAAAGTAAAACAAACAAACAAAAAAACAATCCAACAGAAAAAAACAGCAACAAAATCTGTTTCTGGAGCCCTGAGTGCCCTTCCTCCTGCGCTTGCTGCTAGTTCCCTGAGCACATTTTTATACATTTGATGCATGTGTTCTGTGCATGTTGTGCCCACTTCTGAATGTGCCCCAGTGCTCGGTTGGAGGTCCTGTGGGAGGTGGTTCTCGGCTTCTGCCATGTGGGTCCCAGGATAGATCAGAGCCTCAGCCTTGGTGAGGAGCACCCTTCCAGCCCAGCTACACCTCTCACCTGCCCAGGGTCAATCTTGGCAATATATAACCTACAAATCTGGCTACCCTGACCACCATCTCAACACTAGAACCATGGCTGTGCAGTGGGAAGGCCAGCGCTTCCTGACGGGCCTTCTTTTCTTTATCAAGGCAGGTCTCATGTAGTCCAGGCTGGCCTAAACTCTCTATGTAGCTGAGGATGACCTTGAATTGATTCTCCAGCCTCTGTCTCCCAAGTGCTAGGGTGACAGCACACTTGGTTTATACAGGGTGGGGACAGAACTCAGGGGTGTTTGCACCTGTTAGGCGAGCAGTCTTTCACCTGAGCCACCGGCACTCTACCTACTGAGCTACAGGCACTCTACCCACTGAGCTACAGGCACTCTACCCACTGAGCTGCAGGCACTTTAGCAACTGAGCTACAGGCTCTCTAAACCTGTTTGAAGCTGTGGAATACATGAGACCAGGGTCAGTTGGAGGTCTCTGAAGACCCTCAGGCACACCTTCTCTTTTCCATAGCCCTTGCCCGCCTGTCTCATGCCTGTCCTTAGGTGGAGTGCAGTGACCCAGGTAGAAACTCAGAGTTGTGGGCAGGTGCAATAAGTCCAGCTGGGGTGTGAGTATGTTGTGTATCCATCCCTCTCTGACCCTCAGCTTCCCCCAGGAAAGGTGAGCTGCAGGCCTGGGGCTGATGTGACAATGCTGTGAGCAGCGGCCTGCTACCTAAGAGCTCCCCAAATGTTCACTGTGGGCAGAGGTGAGGGACCAGTTGGGGACCAGGGTGTGTCCTCACTCTCGAGAGATTGTGCCATGGAACCAGTCAGGAATTCCGCATTGGGCCAGCGGGCCCACCTGGGTGTGCAGGAACCAGTCCAACCGAGGGGGCAGCGGCGGGGGCAGCTTCCGGGTTTCCATTATGGTGCCCAGCAAAGAACGTCACTTGTGGGAGAGGAAGGGAGAGAGTCAGGCAGTGAAGCTTGTCTGTGTTTCTTTGCTATGATTGTTGAATCAGTGGTGCCTCTTCTACTGGGAAGCCCCTTGGGTGGTCAGAGCAGCAGTGTAATAGATATAAACACAGACTTGTTTTCTGTTTGTGTGTGTGTGTGTGTGTGTGTGTGTGTGTATGTGTGTGTGTGTGTGTATGTGTGGTGTTCACAGCACATGTGGAGGTCAGAAGACAACTTTTGGGAGTCTGTTCTCTCTTTGCACTCTGTGTGATGTGCGCTCCAGGGATTGAACTCAGATTTTCAGCAGGCTTTACAGCAAGCTACTTTCCCTGTTGAACCATATCACTGGCCCTAACACTATAGTGTTTGTGTGTGTCTCTCTCTTTGTTTTTGAGGCAGTGTCTCCCTGTAGCCCCAGCTGGCCAGGAACTTGCTATGTAGACCTGGCTGGCCTGGAACTCACAGAGATCTGCCTGCCTCTGCCTCTTGGGTGCTGGGATCAAAGGTGTGCACCACCAGGCCTGGTGAGACATAGTTTCTTACTGAATCTGGAGCACACCATTCAACCAGGCTGGTCAGCGAATTCTAGGCCCCAGCTGTCTCACCTCCTGCTCTGTGCCCTCCTCAGTGCTGGGTTACAGATGCTCGGCACTGTGCCTGGCTTTTCCATGGGCTCTGCGGGGTGTGGAATCTGAGCTCAGGTCCTCAGACTTGAACAGAAAGCACTTCATTGGCCGAGCCATTTAACAAGCCCAGGCTGGCCTCAAACTCGTGTTCCTGAGGATGACCTTGATTTCTGAGCCTCTTGCCTTCACCTCCAGAGTGCTAGGATGGCCGGAGTGCACTGCACACGGCTCCTTCCGCTTTGTTAATTCACACACATGTTGGCCAATGTATGCTCAGGGTGCAAAGCCTTTAAGTCGACGGGAAAGCTCATCTCGTGTACTCCTGCCGATCACCCCTCACTCCTTCACACTCCCACCTCCCGCTGTATGGAACATTAGCTGCTCTTTTGCTTCAGACACTGTAAAACTTACAACTTGGTTTATGGTAAGGAATTCTGATCTTTTACTCACACCACACTCTGTGAGACTTTAAAGAAAAGGCTCTGATGTATCCTGAACCTGATGGAGCTCTCATCCCTTCACCTGAGTCCTTGGAAGAGTCTTCTAAACTAGCCAACCCAGCAAGACTGTGAGGTGGGACCTAGCCAATGGGAAAAGACATGGTTAGGGGAACAAACCCCTAAGCTTCTGGGTCCTGTGTGCACTTCCTTTATCTGACTGACCATGCAAGACACATTTTTGCAAAAGTAAAATATGCCTTGCTAAGTTACTTTGGTTTTATTCGAGTGTACTTTGTGTGGTATTGATGGGGTCTTTGACCTCTAATTTTATTTCTAACACCACCTTGTACTATCAAGAAAGCCTGGGTAGGTTGGATCTGCAGGGAGGGGGATGCTAGCAGAGGGCTGTGATTCTTCCTCTCCAGATAACTAAACTCTCCTGTGAGGTGTGCCCCTCTAATGGGAAAAGGAACTATTAATGCTTGGCAACACTTAACCCTCCCTACCTCAGGCAGCCTCCAGAGTTGGAGATCTTGAGCTAGTCCTGTGTCTTCCAGGCTGGGGTCTCCACAGGCAGGTCTAGGATGAGAGATTCTGGAATCTGCAATTAAAACCAAGTGTTCTGGGTTCAAATTCTACCTTACAAAGCCACTGTGTGACCAAGACAGAAATTTATCCTTTCCGTGCTTGTTTTCATGTGTGACTTGTGTGTGGAAGGGGATGGGCTAGAAAGAGTAACACATTACATAGTACATATACTGTTTACATATATAGTACATATACTGCTTCATATATAGGTACATGGAGGGGTGGGGGGAAATTCTTCCTATTTCTTAGAATCAAGCTCCTAATCAAGTCTAACTCAATTGGGTTCTGT
Source organism: Rhizomys pruinosus (assembly GCA_009823505.1). NCBI lineage: Eukaryota > Metazoa > Chordata > Mammalia > Rodentia > Spalacidae > Rhizomys > Rhizomys pruinosus. The sequence continues at coordinate 107,942 of VZQC01008524.1, read as the reverse complement.
TCTAACAGTAAACAGGGTTGCTATCAACATTTAATCTGTGACATGTGAATCCCACAGGACTTGTATCCTAGTGGGCTTATTTTATCATGGAGCCAAGCTTACTAAAGTAACTCTGTGGGGCTGGAGAGATAGCCTAGTGGTTAAGAGCACCGACTGCTCTTGCAGAGGAACCAGGTTTGATCCCTGGCACCCACATGGTGGCTGAGAACCGTCTGTAACTCCAATTCCAGGAGAACTCCAGTTCCAGGGGAATCCGACACCCTCTTCTGACCTCCGTGGCATTGCACAACACAGGTGCACAAACCTACATGCAGCATTCATACACATACAAAAATAAATAAAATAAAAAAAAATACAAATAAAGTAGCTCTGTGTTTTGGTAGCTATCATGGCTAGTGAACTCACCAGTCATGTGATCTGCTCCATCTTGGTTAATGACACATGGCTTGCTTGCCATCTTGGACAGTAATATTTTCTTTTTCTCTCTTTTTTTTTTTGGTCTTTTTGAGACAGGGTCTCCCTGTAGCCCCAGCTGTCCTGAAACTCACTCTATAGACCAGGTTGGACTTGAACTCACAAAGATCCGCCTGCTTCTGCCTCCCAAGTGCTAGGATTAAAGGCGCCTGGGGGACAGTAATATTTTCAAAATGGTGGTGATGTGTGCGACTTCTTAATGCAACCATCTAATGCAACCACATGGAATAATTATTTGCATTCAAAATGGCAACACCCAGGACCTTATCTGTACTAGTGAACTTAGGGGATCATAACCTGGGAGTTCCCTGGACTACAAGCATTTAATCATATGTTCCAATCCTCTAGCAATTTATTTTTTGTTTTGGTTTTCATCTTGGATTCTTGATAGGATTATAGAAAAGCACGAGAGTCCAACACAATCTCTAGTGCCTTGTAACAAGTCCAATGCATTTTTATGTCAGATCAAGGAAGCGACGCCAAGTCTCCACTATGGGAGTTTAGAATTCTATCATTGTTTTGACTCGTTTCTAAAGGGGATTATTTTGCATTTTAATTTATTGTATGGTATGGTTACTGCCTGTTAAAGATGACTATTTAATTTTTTTATTTTTATTTTTTGTTTTTTTTGAGACAGGGTCTCTCTGTAGCTCCGGCTGTCCTGGAACTCACTATGCAGACTATGCAGACCAGGCTGGCCTTGCCTGCCTCTGCCTCCCAAGTGCTAGGATTAAAGGTGTGTGCCACCACGCCTGGCAAAGATGACATTGTTTTACATATTTACTGGCTTAAAAATTTTTTTTTTTTGAGACAGTTCTCCCTGTAGTTTCAGTTGGCCTGGAACTTACTCTGTAGACCAGGTTAGCCTTGAACTCACAGAGATCCAACTGCCTCTGCCTCCCAAGTACTGGGATTAAAGGCATGGGCCACCATGCCCGGCCTAAGATGGTTCTTAGGCGCCATGTGGGTGCTGGGAATCGAACCTAGGTCCTCTGCAAAAGCAGTTGGGGCTCTTAACTGCTGAGCCATCTCTCCAGCCCCAAGAAAACAACTATTTTTTGCTTGCCTGTGTGCCCGCTGGCCCGGCAGTCTGTCCCCTTTGACCCTGTGTGCTGTGTGCTTGTGTTTTAATCTCTCATAAGGTCCTAGGTTCCTGTGTGCTTTATGGGAGAGAGTTGACTGCAGACAACTGTGGGTGAATAAATTAATGAAAGCTATTTAGACTTCATGATTTGGTATTGTCAATCTTTAAATGGTCTTTAGCAATGGATGGCTCTTTGTACTGTCTTATTAGGATGGTAAAAGGGAAAGGTACTTAAGATAAAATTTCAGGTCTCTTATTTGCAATATTCCCCAGTCATGCTTATAGGTTTCCTGTAGTATTAGGAAGGCTTTGACATCAGATTCTGTTTTTGCCTTAGATCAGAATATTAAATGGCTATGGAAAGATGTTCTTTATGTTTCTTTCTCTGTGTTATACAAATTTTACTTTTGATATTTATTTTGACCTAACAAGATAATTTGGCTCAAAGGAAGATAGGTTTGATCTTCCTGAACTGTCTCCTTCTGGATTTCTCCCTGAAGTCCAGAAGGAGACAGTTTGGATGGGCTTGGTAAACCTTATCAGCTTATTTCCTGTCTATGGGTATGTAATACAACTCCTGTTTTCTGGAAAACTATAAATCAGGATATGGGGGTCTGGGAAAAAAAAGAGCCTGCTTCTGTTTCTTGTAAACAGTCTACATTTAAGATAAGCCTAAAATTGTTTTAAATCTCTTTCATGGGCTATGCCTTGATAACCTATGATGTTAAATCTCTCTTCCAGTCAATGTTTTTTTTTTTGGGGGGGGTCTTTTCGAGATAGGGTCTCCCTGTAGTCCCAGCGGTCCTGGAACTCACTCTGTAGACCAGGCTGGCCTTGAACTCAAAAAGATCTGCCTGCCTCTGCCTCCCAAGTGCTAGGATTAAAGGCGTGCGCCACCACGCCTGGCTCCAGTCAATGTTTATACAAAGGCAGTTTGGGTTTTTGTTTAAGCTTTATCTAAAATTGTACAGTAATTAAAAGTATTAGGCTGGTGTACCTTAACCTTCCTGGATGGTTAATGACCATACTTAATGCCCATACCAATTAGGTCAAAGGGATTTAAGGGAAAACTCTGTTCCTTACCATGTGAGGTGAACTAAGTGTCAGGGGACTATGGGGCCATCTCTTGAAGTGTCCTGTAACTGTGAGTCACCTATCTTCTTGTTCACAGAGATCACAGAGGCACAAGAGGGACTCATACCCGTGTCCAGGCTATAAAGAGGAAGGTCAATCCAGAGGAAAATCTCCTCATGCTTCGAAGGGAAAGCTAGTCAAGCAAGACCTGACTTGTCTTCATGTAGATGGAACTGGTCAAAGGAAAGCCAAAAGGAGGTGGGGGCTCCACCTGAAAACCCAAGTGACCCCTGAGGACCAGATCTTTGACCTTGAGAAAACCAAACTTGGTTAATCTGGGCTAACTGTAATGGTCTTAGACATCCAAAAGGAATGTATAACCAGAAATTAGTAATCAATATATTTATTTAAAACCCAAGAAGCTGTAGTTTGAGCATAAAACTTCAGATCTTAGTAAAAAGAACCCAATCAAGTGGCCAGCTTTTTGGCCAGAAGCCAAAATTTTCTGAGTCTCTTAGCAGCCTGGTCTGTGTCAAAGGCTGGGAATGCCAAAAATTGTGTCTTCCCCCAGGCCTTGGGGTGGGGAATCCTGGACAGCATAACCCCATGGCTGCAGCCCCTAACTAGAACTCTAGTAATCATGGTAATAGCTTCCTGCCTTATCTGGTGTTTACAAGACTGTATCCAGTGACTCACCCATATCAGTTTTAATCAACTTTTACTTACTCTCCCTTCAGACAAATATCAACGCCTCCATGCTGACAGTGGTGACACCCAGGTGTAAAGCATCTCACCCTCCTGTGTCATAACCCTCTCTTCATTGCCCCCTCCCTCATCAGCAGGAGGCAGCTAGAAGGAAAATGTCATCCCCCATCCCTATGACACAAAAGGGTAAAATGTAAGACCGCAGTCAATGCAACTTGGAACCCTTTGACCCCCATCTTATACTCTGGGGGTGGGGGTGGGGGTGGGGCAGGCGTGGAGTGGGGGGGAGGTCTCGCTATAACCTTGCTTGGACATTGTAAGAGAGAAACGCCCTGTTTTTCTCAAGCTGTTTGTCCTGATACCAACCACATAGTGCCCAAGCCCTATTGCCTACTTCCCTAGAGGGCCCACACTCTACTGCCCACACCTTCTTGCCTACCTCCTCCTGTGTACCCTGTTGCCTTCCCTCTTAAAAGTCGGCCAAGCAGCCATACTGTTGCTGAGTGTCATGGTCCCGAGTCAGATACCGGACCGCTTTGCTCTGAAATAAAACCTGAGTTCTCTTTATCGGAGTCCTGAATACTTTTTGAGTGCGTGGGGTCTCCCCTCGATATGAACCTAACACGTTTCTTTTTCTTCTTTAGAGACAGGGTCTCATGTAGCCCAGGCTGATCCCAAACTGTCTTTGTAGCTGAGGGTGACCCTGAACTCCTGATCCTCCTGCTGGTTAGACAAGTGTGTACCATCACACACAGTTCATGCAGTGCCAGGAAGGACAGCCCATGCTACTGGCACACATCTATAATCCCAACATGTGGGACGCTGCGGTAGGAGGCCTGCCACGCGGCAGGTGCAGCGGGGGTCGCAGCAGCTTCCCTGGGCTTCCCAACACAACCCTGGCAATTTCTTCCCCCACCGCCCCTCCTCCACCATGGCAGGCCCCAGGGAGCTGGACAGTCTCGTCTGTTTTTGGCTTGGCCACTATGGCTAGGCAGTCACTGGTTTCTTTGTTCCCCTCCCCGCAGGACCACAAGGCACAGGCTGGCCCAGAGGATGAAAAGCTGTTTGCAGGTGGAGGGCTGAATGAATTCCTATCAGAAAACCCCATTTTCTTCCCTCTAGAATCCCTCACCCTGCCCCCGCTCGTCTGGTCTGGTCCTGCGTTCCTTCCCGGCCCTTGCTGCCCTCTCTCTGGCCTGTCTAGTCTCCAGACCACCCAAGCTCCATTTTTTAAATGCAGTTTTTTATTTTTATTTTTTTAAACACATGGTCTCACCTCGTCGCTGAAGCTGGCTTCGAATCTGTGATCCTTCTACCTCAGCTTCTGTGCAGGGATGACAGGGATGGATTACTATGTCAGATCGCCTTCTGAGGCCTTCGCTCGTGGAACCCCTCCCCGTCCTCTGCTGCCCCCCCCCCCTCGGTAGTGGACTCCCGGCGGCTGCAGCTGGTGGTGAGGATTCATACGTGGGAGACTCTGGGCTCGGAGGCTGGCTGGAACCTAAGTTTCGGTTCAGGGTCTGCACGTCAGCAGGGCAGGGCAGGCAGTTCCTGTTTCCTCTTGCAGGTGAACTGGGGCTCTATCTACAGCCCTGGCCCTAGTGTTCCCTTAGTGACCACTGTGACAGCTCCTGGAGAAGGCCCCAGACAGGCCCAAGTGCTGGGATGTCCTGTGTCCACCACCACAAGTTTATGTGGTGCTAGGGCGGACCCCTGGGTTTCATACATGCTAGGCAAGCACTCTACCAACTGAGCTCCAAGCACTCTAGCCACTGAGCTACATTCCCCGCTCCTGGTATCAGCATTCTGTCAAGGAGCCCCAAGGCGTCCACCTGTCAGCTAGTGGGGGAATGGATCAGAGGAAGACCCTAAAGGACAATAGGCAGTCACTGGTTGAATGTGAGGTGCAGGAATGGTGTGAAGACTGAAGGAACAGCATGTGCAAAGGCCCTGAGCCCGGGCCAACGCTGCTCAGGGCAGGGCCGCATCACACATCCAGAGCCCCAGCACTCTGCAGACAACCTAAACTAGGAATAACGTGATGGTACAAGCTTATGGTCCTGGCATTTGGGAGTCTGAGGCAGGAGGACTGGGGATGCAGCACAGCTTGAGCTACACAGGGAGACTGTCTGAGACAGGGTCTCACGTAGCTGAAGCTGGCCTGGAACTCAAAATGTAGCCAAGGATGACCTTGAACTCCCGATCCTCCTGCCTCCACCTCCAAGCCCTGAGCTGACAGGCATGTTGTCGCCGCCCTACACAGTGCTGGGATGGCCCTGTGGGACCCAGCTCCACCGTGAACTGAATTATTGTGGGAGCCTCTGTGCACATCCTGCCCCAGGGTAAGGTCTCCCTGTGCCAGAAGGGAGTGGGCCTTGGCTGGGAGCTGCCTGCCCCACCCTCTTCTGGCTCAGCTTACAGGCAAAACCACTTCCTCCTGCCCCAGGCCTGTGAAGATAAGCTTAGAATGTCAAGTTGGGGGCCTCCTCTTGGGGGGGGGGTTGTGGAAGTCTCTGGGCCACAAAGGCCGAGGAGGGGTCCAAGCCAGCTTCCCTCACCTACTGTACAGCCTGGAGTTGGTCTCCCTGGGCCTTGAGGTCTGCATGGGTGAACTACTGAGCAGACGCATTAGGCATATTATCGGGACTTTCTGGATTTGGAGACCCCGGAGGGCCTTTGCCTTCCCCTGGATGGCTGACCTCTGGTTCTCCTCACACTCTGTGGCTCCTGGGCTCTGTTGGAAAAGGACTAGATAGGGTCCCCGGTTAACACCTAGATGGTCTGCCTTTCAGGGCTCTCTGCTGCACGGGGCTCAGAGTCTCTGGGAACGTGAATGTCTCAGCCCTTGTCTGCCTCACTTCCTCTGAGTTCCTTGGGGGCTGCTGTGTCCCACAGAGTAAAGTCCTCTGTGAGACGTCTATGTGTGCAGGAAGGATGGGGGCAGGGGTGGCAGACAGGGTCCCTGAGTCATCCTCTACATTTCCCCTTCTCTAGGACTCATCCATTCATCCACTTGTTCATTTGTTCATTCCACAAACACTGAATTCCATTTTCTCTCAGGCCCCATGCTGAGGCTGAGATAAAAGCCAAGACCAACTAACATAAGCCAGGCACGGCTGCTCACGCCTGTCATCCCAGCAAGTGGAGAAGCAGATGCAGGGGGATGGTGAGATCCAGGCTAGCCTGGGTTATGTGATGACACCTTACTTTAAAATAAGAACCATCCAAATATCTGTGTCTACACCAAAGTAACCTACCATAACAATTAGTCCTGTTTAAATACCCATATATCTAAATGCCTGTGCTTCATCCGTAGGACTGAAAGGTTATTCCTGGACAAACTGTCAGACTGTGAAAGGAAACAGCCAGAATTGACCAGAGTCCAAAACGACATCTCCAGAGAAAGTAGACTGTCTTGCTTCTCGTCCACCTGTGTCCCTTTTCTCAGCCTAGGGAACAATCTGTGGAAGAGGGGGCGTGGTAGAATGTAAGGGCTGCGACTGGGGTGAATGGTGAAACTACAGCAAAATAGACTGGATGCTTATTTGATCAACTTGATTGAACATACAAGCCCCCCCAGCTGGGTGGTGGGACCCTTGGGCTGTGTGGGTTTGGGCACAACTGCTTGCAAATTGGTTTTACATGAAGGATGCTTGTACTCATAAATTATTACTTGTTAAAAAATGAAAAAAAATATTAAAAAAAAAAGAACCCAAGATGATTCAGTGGGTAAAGGTGCTTGGCACACGAGCCTGGAGACCTGAGTTTGATCCCTGGGACCAGAGTGAAGGTGGATGGAGACAACGGAGACAACAGATGCCAGATGTGCCCTGACCTCAATTGCAGGCACACAAATTAAAGTAACTTTTGAAAAATTCAAGAGGTTGATTGAAAAATTCAAGATGGTTCAGTGGTTAGGAATGTTTGCAGAGAGGACCCGAGGCCAGTTCCCAGCCCCCATGTCAAGAGGCTCCAAGCACCTGGACTCCAGCTCTTCTCTGCCCATCTCTCTCTCTCTCTCTCTCTCTCTCTCTCTCACACACACACACACACACACACATGTCAAAACGAACGGGGTGGTCCTGCATGCCTGTGATCCTTGGGCTCTACCTTCGGGACTGCAAAGTGGCATACCTGCCATCTTTGAACTGAAGTGGCAGAGACAGGAGTATCAAGTGTTCAAAGCCAACCTGGACCATGTGAGACCCTGCTCCACGGGGTCACACCAAGAAGCCATGGGCAGAGCCTGAACCAGGGGTACTGTGTGCTGTTGATCCTGGAACTTAGGCCTTTCCCTGTAGCCCCAGCTGTCCTGGAACTCGCTCTGTAGACCAGGCTGGCCTCAAACTCACAAAGATCCTCCTGCTTCTGCCACCCAAGTGCTAGGATCAAAGGCATGCGCCACCACCCTGGGACCTGTTTTCTTTAAGGTAGCCTCCCGCAGGTGTTTCCTAATGCACAGGAAAATGGACCAACTGGGAGTGGCTACGTGCTCGGCTCCAATGGATAACCTGGGCGCAGCCTGGGGAAGCCGCTGTGGGCACCTGCCAGGGACGCATGGGAACCTCAGAGGTCTGCAACTCCAGACCTCAAGATGCCCTCCTGCCCAGCCGCCCTGGTAGCTCTGTGCCACGGTGCTCGGCTGAGGTTACTGGTTTAGGTGGTTGGGCTAGAACCACCTTGAGCAGGTCACACAAGCCCTCCTACAAGCTGCACATCCCTTTTAATTTACAGGAGTTATTTGTGTGCGCACACATGTGGAGGCTACTGCCTCTCAGCCTGGAGCGCTCCCACGAGACTGAGGCTACTGGTGACCTTTAGGGTGATTGCTACCTGCCTAGCCCTGGGGGTACAGGTGTAGGCCGCTGGGTGCCAACCCAAATCTCTAGGCTGGTAAGACCAAGCACTTGACCGACCACCTTTGTAGTCTGCAGCCCACTAAAGAAGAAGAAAAAAAAAAGATGGCTTAAGTGGTTAAGAGCACTGGCTGTTCTTGCAGAGTACCCAGGTTTGGTTCCCAGCACCCAAATGGCAGCTAACCACTGTTTGCAACTCCAGTTCCAGGAAATCCAATTCCGTCTTCTGACCTCCATGGACATGGGATGCACCTGGCACGTTTATACACATGCAAAACACCCATCCACATAATATAAAGCTTTAAACACACACATGCTGGTATGCTCAGAGGCCAGAGGCATCAGACCCCTGGAGCTTGAAGTAGAGGCAGTGGAAGGTGCCTGATGTGGGTGCTGCGAATTGAACCTGGGTCCTGTGTAAAAGCAGTATGCACTCTAAGTTTTTATTTTTGTGCTATGAGTGTATTTCCTGGATATAGGTATGTGCTCTCAGAGGTCAGAGAGGGCATTGGATCCCCTGAAACTGAAGTTATAGATGGTTGTTAACCACCATGTGGGTGCTGGGAATCTGGGTCCTCTACAAGAGCAGACAGTGCCCTTGACTGCTGAGCCATCTCTCCAGCCCTCCACTTAAAAAAATTATTTTTGTGTGTGTTGGGGTACAGTATGAGTGCGGGGGCCAGAAAAGGGCCATCAGATCCCCTGGAACTGGAGTTATGTGCGGGCAATTGTGAGTGGCCTAATGTGGATGCTGAATGCCAGCTTGTCCTCTGAAAGGGCAGCAAATGCTTTCTTAATCACTGAGCCATCTCTTCTCCAAACTATACTTAATAAAAGGCCTTCACTGAACCTGTCGCCCAACATGGCTACCTAGATTCACTGTGGCATTAAAACGAGTTTTAATTTCTGTTTCTTTGTGCACTGCTCAATGTGGGCAGGCGCATCAGAGACTCCCGGGAGGGCAACTATTGATGGTATGTTGGTTTTAATTTCAAAAAAAAAAAGGGGGGGGAGACCCCGATGCCAATGGACTGACAGTGGCTTCGGGGAAGGGTTTTCAAAGTAAAAAGGAGGGGCTCCCAGGTGACACCCCCCACTGGGGTATCTGGTCCCAATTGCAGCCTCCCTAGGAGGGCAGAGTTCTCAAAACAACGGCGACAACCCACCCAGTCCTGGGGCAGCCTGTCACCATGGAATGCCTATCTGGGCTCAGGGACCAGGTGCCCACGACGGGGGCAGCCTTGGCCCCCAGCAGAGTGGGCAGTCATGCCTGCTCCCTGTCGCCTGGGTCTGCTGCTGGAAAATCAAAGACGGAATCACTTTATGGCCTTAGGAATCTGGAAAAATAAAAAGTAATCTCAGCTAGAAAAAGAAAGTATCAGATTGATGTAGGCTGGAGGAAGTGGAGCAGGCTGAGGAGGCCACTCCAGTGCTACTGAGGCAGCCAGCTCGATGACGGGAGAGTGGCGGCCATTCCAGGGTCACCTGTCTTGGGGACAGTGTCCCCCTGGTGCGGGACTGCAGACTCTGGCTGTGGCCACATGAGCTGTCGTCCACTTCTGCCCCATCCTCCACACACGTTTTCTTTAATTTGTGCTTCCCTTTGGTTTGACACGTAAAAACAAGAGACAGGGACATGGTTCTTGTCACTTGTCCAGAATTGAGAACGGGTGGCGGTGGCCATCAGACGCGGCAGGCAGGAACCTCCAGGGTGGCGCGTGGTGGCGTTAGTGGCGTTGCAGGGTGCAGGCCTGGTAGGCTAGCACCACCACTGGCCTCGCTCCCATGGTGGAGGGACAGGCTGGCTGCTGGACTGACTGTTGGCTGGGACAGGAACAGAAGGCACCCACTCCATCTCTCTCCATCTCTCTGGTGGCGGATGGGTCCGACTGGCCAATGACACAGGAAAAGTAGCAAAATTCTAACTTGTTCCAACTCCGAAGGTGAAAAGATCAGACAGTTACCAAAATAATCAATTTCTTAATTGTGTTCGGGTAGCCGTGGCCCAGCGTGGGGCGGTGGGGGCTCGCCCGGGACAGGCACAGTCAGCGGGGCTGAGAAGGCTCAGTAAGGCGACACGTTCACAGAAGAACACACCGGAAGAAGCTGCTCTTCTTCTGCTGCTCCGCTGTGATCTTGACTCCCTGGTTGCTCCCCTGGGGGCTGTTGCCTTCCTGAAGTCAAAAGACATTGGTGTCACCCACTGGCCATTCGTCTAGCATGATGATCATCTCTCTACCACTGTCCAACTAACCACCTCATCATCTGTACACCCCAAATCCAAGCATCCACCACTCATCTGTCTACTCAACCACCCTCCACCCTCCCTCCCTTCCCCCAACAAGCGCATCCCCAACCCTCCCCTACCTCCACCCACCATTTGCCTGTTCCCTACTAACCAAACAAGTCCCCGAAACCCACACATCAACTAACCTTCCACCTGTACATATGTCCATTCACCATCCAATCTATCCATTCACCCGCATATCCGCCCATCCGTCCTTCCACATATCCGCTGTTTCCATCCACACATTCTTCTATCATCCGTCCTTCCGCACATCCACCATCTCCATCCACACACTCTTCAACCATCCGTCCTTCCGCACATCCACCATCTCCATCCACACACTCTTCTACTATCTGTCCTTCCGCACATCCACCATCTCCATCCACACACTCTTCTACCATCCGTCCTTCCACACATCCACTGTCTCCATCCACACACTCTTCTACCATCCGTCCTTCCACACATCCGCTGTCTCCATCCACACTCTTCCACCATCTGTCCTTCCACACACATCCACCATCTCCATCCACACACTCTTCTACCATCCATCCTTCCACACATCCACCATCTCCATCCACACACTCTTCTACCATCCGTCCTTCCACACATCCACCGTCTCCATCCACACACCACTTTCCACATTGCTACTCCTGGCTCCTAGTGGGGACGGAACCTCGGGCCTCATGCATGCTGGCCAAGTGCTCTATGACTCAGCTACCCCCCTCCCCCACGCGGTGCCACCCAGGGTACAATCCTTTCAAGATGTATTCTCAAAAAAAAAAAAAAATGTATTCTTCTGTTTTGTCCCCTCCTCTCCCAACTTCTCCTTTACTCTTTCTACCTGTTCAGCACGTATGCTGGGCACGTACCATGGAGGGTCTGGGAAGGCCTGGGCTCAGCATCTATGCTGGGCACGTGCCATGGAGGGTCTGGGAGGCCTGGGTTCAGCATCTATGCTGGGCACGTACCATGGAGGGTTTGGGAGGCCTGGGTTCAGCATCTACGCTGGGCACGTACCATGGAGGGTCTGGGAGGTCTGGGTTCAGCATCTACGCTGGGCACGTACCATGGAGGGTCTGGGAGGCCTGGGTTCAGCATCTATGCTGGGCACGTACCATGGAGGGTCTGGGAGGCCTGGGTTCAGCCATCTACACTGGGCACGTACCATGGAGGGTCTGGGAGGTCTGGGTTCAGCATCTATGCTGGGCACGTACCATGGAGGGTCTGGGAGGTCTGGGTTCAGCATCTACGCTGGGCACGTACCATGGAGGGTCTGGGAGGCCTGGGTTCAGCATCTACGCTGGGCACGTACCATGGAGGGTCTGGGAGGCCTGGGTTCAGCATCTATGCTGGGCACGTACCGTGGAGGGTCTGGGAGGCCTGGGTTCAGCATCTACGCTGGGCACGTACCATGGAGGGTCTGGGAGGCCTGGGTTCAGCCATCTATGCTGGGCACGTACCATGGAGGGTCTGGGAGGCCTGGGTTCAGCCATCTATGCTGGGCACGTACCATGGAGGGTCTGGGAGGCCTGGGTTCAGTTGTCTGTGCTGGGCATGTACCAGGGAGGGTCTGGGAGGCCTTGGTTCTGAACTCTGCTGTCCACTGTGTCCCAGTATGCCCACCTACTGCCAGGACACAGGACCTAAATTCTAAATCTCTAAAAAATGTTAAGTTATATTTGTGTTTGTGTGCATGGCATGTGTACCATTAGAGACCAATTTGCAGGAGCAGATTAGTTGTCTCCTAGCACCATAGGGATCCCAGGGATTAAACGCGCTGTTCGTCAGACTTGGTTGGCAGCAAGTGGCTTTATGCCGAGCACAGACTCCAATCCTGATCACTTGTGGGAAGTCTGTGCTGTGTGCTGCTCTTCTCAGGGATTTAACAGTAAGGAGGAGGCTGCGATCAGCGGGGGCCTTGGTGGCCTCACACTGTGGAATGTGCTCTTCTTCAGTGGGACAGTGTAACGTGAAGACAGGCTGTGTTGTGTGTAGTTGGGTTGAGCAGACCTGTAGGAGCCCCACGCCCAGCACTCTCCGCTCTGCGGAGACACAGTGAGGTAACTTGGCTGGAGGGCAGGGATCCACTGCGCACCAACATCTCCAGCCTCCAGTGACATGCTGGACTCAGGAGAGGACTGCCATCAAAACAGCAGGAGCCAAGCAGGGGCGGGTGCTGTGTGGCTGTGGTGGGGACTGGAAGGGCTGTGGAGGGCCACTGTGCAGCTGACACCTACCCTAGCAGCACGTGGCCCACCAAAAAATGAAATGCAGAAAACCAACCAGCAGCTGGATGGTGAGGGATCCCTAAAGTGCCCCAGGAGAGCCTGGGACTTGGGGGACTCAAGGTCTGTTAGGCTAAGGCCTGGCAGGAAATGGATCCAGGGAAAGTTCAAGGACCTTCTACATTTGCTGGGCCAGTGGTAGCCAGACATGAAGACCACGGGGCCCGAGCTGCTCATATGGGCTCAGCCTAGCCCTGCCCAAGAGTCTGGGGAGCAGGTTCTTTTCCCACAGTCTGCTGTTGTGTGTCCCCACCCCCCAGAATTCATGGCTGCTAACTTAGAAATTGACCCCCCCTCCCCCCACTGTGGTGGCACAGACCTTTAAACCCAGCTCTCTGGGGGGAGAGGCAGGTGGACCTCTGTGAGGGTGTCCTGATCTACAATAGTTCCAGGCCAGCTACAGGAGATTCCGCCTTAAACAAAACCGAACCGAACCGAACTGAACTGAACCGAACCGAACCAAACCCGAACCCGAACCCGAACCAAACCAAACCAAACCAAACCAAACCAAACGACGACGACCCTCCCTATATATAGGCTAGTGGTTTTAGGAGGTGGGGCCTGTGGGAGGTGGTTCAGATTAGGTGAAGCTGAGGGTGCCCATCATGGTGGCAAAAGGAGGCTTGAAGGGGAGAAGTGAGATGCCAGCTGCTGACTGCTCACATTCCCACGGCTACCACACAGGCGCTCAGCACACACCGGGACACTGCTGGACTCCGTACTGTTAAACAACAAACCCACATTCTATTTTTTCTCTCTCTCTCTTTTTTTTTTTTTTTGGTATTTTTGAGACAGGGTCTCCCTGTAGCCCCAGCTGACCTGGAACTTGCTATGAGGACCAGGCTGGCCTTGAATTCACGAATATCTGCCTGCCTCTGCCTCCTGAGTGCTGCTATGACAAGTATGGGCCAGCATGCCCAGCTACAATAAAGCTCTATAAATGAGCTAGCCTCAGGTGTTTTGTTACAGTATGCCCAGCTACAATAAAGCTCTATAAATGAGCTAGCCTCAGGTGTTTTGTTACAGCATGCCCAGCTATAATAAAGCTCTATAAATGAGCTAGTCTCAGGTGTTTTGTTACAGCATGCCCAGCTATAATAAAACTCTACAAATGAGCTAGCCTCAGGTGTTTTGTTACAGCATGCCCAGCTATAATAAAGCTCTATAAATGAGCTAGCCTCAGGTGTTTTGTTACAGCGACAGAAAATGGTAAAAAGTATCCTCAGACAAGGGGCAAGCTTGGCCTCGGTGCCTCAACCACACACACAAACTCTGCCCCTTTCTAAGACCTGCTAGGTCATAAAAGCAGGACTAGGGGCTGGACAGATGGCTGAGTCAGTTACGTGCCTGATGTCTAAGTACGAGGACTGGGGTTCACTCCCCAGAAGCCACATTAAAAAGCAGGGTGTGGGGCTGAAGAGCTGGCCTGGCTGTTAAGAGCACATATTCATTCCTCTTGCCGAGGACCCAAGTCCAGGTGTGTTCCCCTGTAACTCTAGCTCTGGGGACCCGAGAGCACCTGCAGCACCTGCGTACACACCACACACATACACATAACAGAAAGCCAAACCCACAGGCATAGTGGTACACACCTGCAGCCCAGGACTGGGGAGATGGAGACTAGAGGCTCCTGGGGCTCCCCACCAGCCTAGTAGAGGAGCAAGCCTGAAGCTCAACACAGCCCTCTCAAAACTACAGTGGAGAGCGGCTGCTGAAGATGCCTGGCTGCAGATTCACACGTGCACTGCACACACCTAGACAGACACACAGACACACACGTGCACTGCACACACCTAGACAGACACACAGACACACACGTGCACTGCACACACCTAGACAGACACATAGACACACACAGAGCCTAGACAGACACACAGACACACAAAGCAAGCAGGCCTGGGCCACGGTTGGCTGTAGCTGCCTGGCTGCAGATCCACGCGTGCACTGCACACATCTAGACAGACACACAGACACACAGACACAGCAAGCAGGCCTGGGCCGCAGCTCACAGCACATGAACGAACGACAGGGAAGGAGGCGTACTCACCAACTTTTTGTCCATTTTTGCTTTGATATCCCTGGCAAGGGTGAAAAATGCCTGTGGAAAGAGCAGGCACCACACCCGTGAGTGCGGGCCTGGTCCTCGGGATGTGTGGCAGGGCAGAGATGGGGCGAGGCTTCCCTTGGCTCTCCCTGTCTTCACCCTGCCTCGCATCCACCATCACGTCCCTTTGTAGAGGGCCTTGGGGACATGCCCACTGTGTGGCCACTTCCCCCAGGCCAACAACCCTGTGGACAGGCACTCTACTCAGCTAGCCCCCATGGGAGATCATGTGACTTGCTCAAGGTACCGAGTGGCTGACTGGCTGCTCCGGAGGGGCCTGGACGGAGTGCCCAGCTATGCTCTGTGCCTCCTTTTTTGAGATGCCATGTCATGGGGCTCAGGCTGGCTTCAGCTCACTGCAGAGCCAAGGATAAC
Organism: Rhizomys pruinosus; assembly: GCA_009823505.1. NCBI lineage: Eukaryota > Metazoa > Chordata > Mammalia > Rodentia > Spalacidae > Rhizomys > Rhizomys pruinosus. Next base: position 92,698 of record VZQC01008524.1, on the reverse strand, counting down.
CCGGAGCTCCGGAGGCTCCTGCCCCACACCCAAGTGCTCGGGATGGGAGGTGTGGGCCACCATGCCAGGCACCCCTTCTTCTATTTAATGACAGATGTCCTCTGCCTGCTTCTGAGTCCAGAAAGGCAGAGAGGAGCTAGAGTCAGCATCTGCATGCAGTTTGGTGACAGGATGAATCTCAACACGCCCCTGTGGCCTGGGAAGTTCAGTTGTGCAGGTGGTGGGGTACTGGGAACCCTGAAGGCTGTGGATGGTGCCACTATGGGCTGGACTCCATGAGGAAAGACCATGAGAGGATAAATGGGTCCCGAGGAAGGGGCCTCGGGAGGGAGCGGCCTTATGGAGGGGTGCTGGTGGAAGCCTGAGCGGGCAGGACCTAGCCACTACCCTCCGCACACTGCAGTGATGTGGAAGACCCATGTCTTGTTTTTTTTCTTTCTTCTTTTTTTTTTTTTTTTGAGACAGGGTCTCCCTGCAGCCCCAGCTGTCCTGAAACTATATAGACCAGGCTGGCTCATAGAAACCTGCCTGCCTCTCCCTCTTGCATAAAGGTGTCCAGCTTCTTCTTTTTTAACAAAATATTTTAATATTTTTATTTTATGTGTATGAGTGTATCTCCTGCATGTGTGTAAGTGCATCTAAGCTGTGCAGTGCCCAAGGAGGTGAGAAGCCAGCATTGGCTCCCCTCAACCTGGAGTTATGGATAGACGGTTGTTAGCTGCCACGAGGGTGCTGGGAACTGAACCCTGTTTTCCTGGAAGAGCAGCGAGTGCTCTTAACCACTGAGCTATCTCTCAGACCATTTTTTTTTTTTTTATTTCTTAAGACAGGGTCTCCTTTGCTATGTGGCCCAAGCTGGCCTCACTTGAGGCAGTACTTGGTCAGCCTTCTGAGAGCTGGGATTACAGGAGTGTGCCACCATGCCTCTCTGGAGATCTGTGGTGTGAGGGAAGGTCCTGGGTACTGCCTCACAGTCAACGCAGGCTCCGGGGCCCAGGTGGGCAGGGCTGCTTCCTCCCAACTGGGGTCTGGGTGTGAGGGACGAAGATGAGATGAAGGCACAGATGGTCTCAGTGCCAGCAGGGGGCGCTCCTAGTCTGAGTGCGTCTCCTGTCCCCAACTCACATTTTCCACGTTGATGTTGGCCTTTGCACTGGTCTCCATGAACTTGATCCCGTAGTCAAGGGCCAGCTGTGACAGGGAAAGGCTCACATCAGCTTCCGCTGGCTCCCTGGGGACTGGGAGCTGGGGTGGGGGTGCTGGCATCAAGCGGGGGGGGGGGGGCGGGGGGGGGGCGGGGGGGTGGGCGGCTGAGCACGGGGCCTGCACAGGAAGCTCTGCCTCCTGGTGGTGCCTCCCTGCTTGGTCTCAGCGGACTTGAGGGACATCCACGGAGCCCACCAAGCCCTTGCTGCTGGCCGAGAGTAGCCTCTGGCCTGCAGCCCTACCCAGGGTTCACACATTACTGGGTGTCACCTGGTCTCGAGTCCCTTCCATCCTAGGCAAGGGAGGATGGCATGTCACCCTCCACTCATCAGGACCAAGAAGGAATATCCCAAGCCTGGCTTTCTGTCAGGAGCATGCCCCCCCCGCCCCCAACGGGCCTCTGTCCCTCACAGACTGGCCAGCAGTGGCACCCACCTTTTCTCCTCGTTCCCTGGACACCTGCCTCTTGTCATTGACGTCACACTTGTTCCCCAGTATCATCTTCTCCACGTCTGCAGAGGCGTGCTGAGGACACAGGTCACAACAGTGTGCTGGGGCCGGTGACCCCAGCCTGATCCCTTCCTGACTGTGGCAAATAGCTCCAGTGGGCAGCATCACCAGGCTCCCAGGCCAGCGCTCCTCCGGATGGGGGAGCTTGCCCTCCCCAACACCCTGGCCCAGTTCCCCGACAACTTATACGTATATGTGTGGTATCATCTCTCCTGAACAAGAGGTGAGAGAGATAATTAATTTGAGAGGGGGTCTTTCCTCCCTTTTTCCTTTCCTCCCCTTTTCACTTCCTCTCTCCCTCCCCCACCCCCCCCCCTCTCTGTCCCCCCCCTCCTCCTCCCCTCCCCCTCCCCCTCCCCCTTTCCCCTCCCCCTCCCCTCCCCTTCCTTTCCTCCCTGTGTGTGGTCCTGGGAAGGACTGAGGTTGCTGGGCTCCCAGCCAGCACCTTTACTCACTGAGCCACCTCACTAGCCAGAGCTGTGAGCCTTGCTCAGAACCCTCCAGTCAACTCTCTCTAGGCTCTGAAACAGATGGGCCTCAGGCACAGAAGCTTCTGGCTAAGTACTCAACCATCGCTTACTTAACCTTGCCCTTGGAAAGGGGTGGAGGGGGCTTCAGAAGGCATCTCGGGGAGTGACACCTGTCCACCACAGACCAGTTCGGAGATCCCCAAAGCCCAGCGAGACATCTCTTTTCTCTTTGGACTGAGACAGCTTCGGCAGCTGGGGTGTGGCCTGAAACTGCACTTTAGCTCCTAAACTAAGGGCCCCCCTCTGGGGTGGCTGGGGCATCCTGAGCCCTGGCTGGGCAGTGACGCAGGCTTCCACTGCAGCTTTATAGCAGGGTAAAGTCTGCACCCTGGACCTGGGTTAGCCATCAGATAGCAGGTGTGGCCTGCCAGGAAGGCGCCCGAAGGGACTGCGCCTCATGATCCCTCCAGTCTCCTTCCGCAGGCTGCTGGCCTGAGCACGTGCACAGGCAAGCTCTCACCCAGCTCCGCTGCACGTCTAAAGGTGTTTTTGTGACAGGCCCGCCAAAGACAAGGGTCAAAGTGGTTCTAGAATCTTCTCTCCTTACAAAGCTCCAAACGCTCATGGTGAGCCCAACAAGACTGAAAGATAAGCCAATCCCAGCGTGATGGCCTGAGTGGACACAGGTATTCCGGTCCCTGCACCATCACAGCCCTGGCTCTAGGGCTCTGAGGTTCCGAGCAGAGGACTCGAGGGATGGGGGGGGGGAGCCTCACCTCCTCAATGTTCCGAATCCAGTTCCGAATGTTGTCGAAGGACTTCTCGTTGGTGATGTCATAGACCAGCATGATACCCTGAGTAAGCATAGAGGACACAGGTGCCGAGGGCCGCAGGGTTGGGACAGTACCTATGCAGGGCACCCCATGATGCTCTGGAAGCCAGGTACTCTGTCCTGGGGTCTTATTTATTGTTAGCCTCCCCATGTATGCACACCTTGCTCAGCCACCGCGGTGACTGGCTGGGGTGTGCACCCAACTCTGCCTGTGGTCTGTCCCATTGAGAGTAGATGGCACGGAGAGGTCAGCACCTCAAGAAGCCTGACCCTCGTATGCTTTGAAGGGCTCAGAGCAGAGACCTCTTGTCATAATCCTCAAGTCTCCACTCTCTCTGGGCTCTGAATATGGGTTGTGCCTTAGGCAGCCAAAGCCCCTGGCTAAGCACTCAGTCGTCGCTTGGCTTAACCTTGCCCTTGGAAAGGGGTGGAGGGGGCTTCAGGAAGCAGCTTGGTGAGGGACACCTCCTGTCCACCAAGACCAGCTTGGAGATCCCTAATGGACACCTGGGATACAGTTAGCAGGTCTGAACAAAGTCCACTTTTAGCCCAACATGAGCTCACTGTTTCACTGATCCTGTGGAGGAGGGGAAACTGAGGCAGAGGGAGACGAGACCTTTTTGATTAAGACTGAAGTCCAGGAGACTGGGGTGGTGGCTCCTGTCTGCAATCCTAGTACTTGGGAGGCTGAGGCCAGCCTGGGCTACATAGTGAGATCCTGTCACAGACACACAAAAGACCGAAGCCCTGAGAAAAAGAGCTGATGCTGCGTTCTGAGGACTGCCCTCTGACAGGCTGGTACTGCCCTGCAAGTCCTCATGGGTGCACGTGACAGCCCAGCTGGTAGCACCATTGCAAGCCTCCCTGGGGACCAAGCACTCTGCCCTGGCTTCCAACCCCAGCACTGTGTCCGTAGATCAGGGGTGGTGGCACAGGCCTGTTACCCCAGCATTTGGGAGGTGAGGCAGGAGAATGGGAAGTTCCAGGCCAGCCTGGGCTTCACAGTGGATTCTGTTTCAACAAAAGGAACCTGCCCCCATTTTGGTGTTGATTTGGCCAGGCCACTCTCTGTGTGAACTTTCTATGGGGCTGGAGTGCCAGGCCTCAGGGTCTAGGGTGTAGACCCTCAGGGTCGGGGTGTAGACCCCTCAGGGTCAGGGCGTAGAGCCCTCAGGATCACAGCGTAGAGCCCTCGGGGTGTAGAGCCCTCAGGGTCGGGGTGTAGACCCTCAGGGTCAGGGTGTAGAGCCCTCCCTCAGGGTCAGGGTGTAGAGCCCTCCCTCAGGGTCAGGATGTAGAGCCCTCAGGGTCGGGGTGTAGAGCCCTCCCTCAGGGTCAGGGTATAGAGCCCTCAGGGTCGGGGTGTAGAGCCCTCAGGGTCAGAGTGTAGACCCTCAGGGTGGGGGGGGTGTAGAGCCCTCAGGGTCAGGATGTAGAGCTCTCAGGGTCGGGGTGTAGAGCCCTCAGGGTCGGGGTGTAGAGCCCTCAGGGTCGGGGTGTAGAGCCCTCAGGGTCTAGGGTGTAGATCCCTCCCTCAGGGTCAGGGCGTAGAGCCCTCAGGGTCGGGGTGTAGAGCCCTCAGGGTCAGGGTCACAATCCAAGAGGTGGCAGGCTAAGCCCCAGGGTGCTGTCTGCAGCAGGAGGACTCAGGGGAGGGGGACTACGTATCATATCAGCCTAAAGAGGGCCCCCTGGCCCACAGAGCTCTGGACAGAGGGCAGGCACGGCACAGATTCATTTCAGTGAGGGCAGAGGCTGCAGGCCACAAGACCGTCTCCACGGTGGCCCCTTCAGGGGACGTACATGCCCACAGCTCCCAGGCTCCTGAGGTGACCCCAGTGTGTTGCCAGCACCAGGCCTGTGCAGAGGCTGAGACACATGCTACCCTGCAGCTTGGTGGCAGTGGTGCTAAGTGACAATCTGGGCTATGGGACTGCAGGGCACCAAGGAGGCTGGGACTGTGGGCAGATGGCTGTCTGCCCTCACGACAACTAGGGGACTTCTAGGAGTTCCATGCAGGACCTGTCCAGGGCAGGGTCCATCCTTGCCTCCTACCTTCTGCATCTCCCTAGGCCGGGGAATATTTGGGGGATGACAAAAACTGTCTGCCTATGATGTCACTCCATCGCAAGCCTGGACAGAAGACCGAATGGTCAGCAGTCCTGAGCAAGTCCAGCCTTTAAGCTGAGCAAATTCTAGAGACAATGTGACCCTTCTGCGTTGGGGTGAGGTCATCTGTCCCTGCAAGACTGGCTCTCAGCTCCACCTTCAAACAAGGCCATTTGCAGAACTTAAACACACATTGGCACTGAAGCCAGGGTGCAGGATGCGGGGCCCGTGGCCATGTGACCTCTGAAGCCAGGGTGCAGGATGCGGGGCCCGTGGCCATGTGACCTCTGAAGCCAGGGGGCAGGATGCGGGGCCCGTGGCCATGTGACCTCTGAAGCCAGGGGGCAGGATGCGGGGCCGTGGCCACGTGACCTCTTCCTACAGCCACTCGGACGGCTGAGGAATGCGAACATGGGTCCACAGGACACACGGCCTTGGCCAGCCATGGTGGCACATGGTGATGTCCTAGTACTTGAAAGGCAGAGGGAGGAAAATTATGAGTTTCAGGTCAGCTTGGGCTATACAGGGACACCTTGACTATAAAAACAAAACAAAACAAAACAAAACAAAACAAACAAAACAAAACAAAACAGGGGTTCTGAGGAGACAGCTCGGTCCAAAGAAGTGCTTATCACACAGGCACAAGGCTCCGAGTGTGAACCCCAGAACACACAAAAAACCAGTCCTGGGGAGGCTCATCTGCCACAGGAATAACATGCAAGGTGACCTCCAGCTCCACATGCATGTGCACCACACACACACACACACACACACACATACACATTAAACAAGCTAGCATTATACACACATGTCACCCCAGCAGTTGGGAGGCCAAGGCCAGCCCAGCCTACTTAGTAAATTCCAGGCTAGCCTGGGGTACATACTGAGACGAAACTAAACCAAATTCACACATACAGGCTTTGGTACTGCTGTCCATAGACGCTCATTTTCACTTAAAAACCAACAGACTGAAAACTCTGGATCCGTACCATGGCGCCCCTGTAGTAGGCTGTTGTGATCGTCCGAAAACGCTCCTGGCCAGCTGTGTCCCTAGAAACCAGGGTGGACAGTGTTAGTGACATCTGTGGCCTGTCAGCTGCACTGCACCACTTCTTCCCGCGACTCCCTCCTGCCTGCTCTGGAAGTATGCCACTGTCTCTGTGATGCCAGCCCAGGGGACTCCCAATGACCTTGCCAGTCTCCTGGCTGGGGATGTGGCTGGGCCATAGGCGCACCAGTGGACCACGGCCCCTATCCCCTCCCAGGGTGTCTGGGTCACACAGGGCCAAAGCTGTCAGCTGCCAACAGTGAGACTGTGGTGCAGTGTCGCTGGGCGATTGGTTCAAGGTTGGCAGCAGTCCCCCTGTGTATGAGGGTAGCCCAGGGCGGCTCCCAGGGAGGCAGTACCTCAGTTCAGTCTTGAGCCTGCCCAGCTCACTGACTGGCATGGACAGGTGCCCTACAGAAGAGGACAGCCTGGGCTACAGTGAGACCCTGTCTCAAAATAAAACAGAAAAGGGACGTGGTGGAGCTGGGAGGTACAGTGCTTGCTCAGTGTAGGAAAGGCCCTTGTTTCACCCCCAGGACTGGGGAACAAAAGTGACTTAGTAGGGACATGTCCTGAGGGCTCCGACCATCTGATCACACAGAAACACAGTGCTGAGTTGGCCTCTTTTGTCTTCACATTTGTTATTACCTCGTGTGCACGCATGCCTGTATGTCAGCACATGTGAACAACTTGAAAGAGTCAGTTCTCCCCCTCCACCGTGAACTAGGATGGAGCTAGGCTTGGTGGCAAGCATCTCCACCATGAACTAGGGACGGGGCTCGGCTTGGTGGCAAGCATCTCCACCGCGAACTAGGGACGGGGCTCGGCTTGGTGGCAAGCATCTCCACCGTGAACTAGGGATGGGGCTCGGCTTGGTGGCAAGCATCTCCACCATGAACTAGGGATGGGGCTCGGCTTGGTGGCAAGCATCTCCGTCGTGAACTAGGGACGGGGCTCGGCTTGGTGGCAAGCATCTCCACTGTGAACTAGGGACGGAGCTCGGCTTGGTGGCAAGCATCTTCATCTTACTTTCCTGGGCAGTGGAGACGGGCCCAGGCTCCTGCACGCTTGGCAATGCTCTACCACTGGGCCTGCCCAGTCTAAAACCACCTTTGATGGCACCGCTTAGTGCTGCACTCGCCTGCTGATGGCTCCCAGAGACGTTCATGGGACAATGCTACTCTCAAGCCAGGCCCCACCCAGTCTTGCAGCCAGCAGAGGCTGCTGAGGGCAGAGGTGGGCAGGGAGGAGCCAGCTTCCTGGGACTGTGTCACTTTGGACTTGAGCACAAAGGCTGCCACATGGCCATCATGCTGGAAGTAGGGGACTTCTGTGGGTCCTGACTGTCTAAAGCCCACATGGTCAGGACTGACTAATCAGGCCTTGAGAATGGACAAGGATTCTCCCTTGTCCAGGTTCAAGACTGAAGTAAGCACTGGCCTGAGGGAAGGATGCCCAGGAGGGCCCAGAACTACCAGCCAGCTGGGATGCTGGCTCCACACCCGCCCTGGGCTCTCAGCTCCCACCCACCCAGCCAGCCGGGATGCTGGCTCCATACCCGCCCTGGGCTCTCAGCTCCCACCAACCCAGCCGGGATGCTGGCTCCACACCTGCCCTGGGCTCTCAGCTCCCACCCACCCACCCAGCCAGGATGCTGGCTCCACACCCGCCCTGGGCTCTCAGCTCCCACCAACCCAGCCAGCCGGGATGCTGGCTCTACACCTGCCCTGGGCTCTCAGCTCCCACTCAAGGGTGCCTGGCTAGGCATTTGACTGTACTTTTTGTTTTTGGTCTTGAGACTGGGTCTCCCTTAGTCTCAGCTGTCCTGGTGTTTGCTATGTAGACCAGGCTGGCCTTGAACTCACAGAAATCCACCTGCCTCTACCTCCTGAGTGCTGGGATTAAAGGCATGTGCTACCACACCCAGCCTAAGATGGTTCATAGCTTCCATGTGGGTGCTGGGATTTGAACCCGGGTCCTCTGCAAGAGCAGTCGGTGCTCTTAACCACTAGGCTATCTCTCCAGCCCCTACACACTGTTTTTCACATGACGTGGGGTCTCTTTTGCTCAGGGCCTAAGATCTAAACTCAGTTTCCAGAGTGGCAGGCTATCCTCCAGCCTGCACTGTTCCCGGGGATCTGGACACTCACATTCCCCTCACAGCCCCCGAGCGAGGAGATCACCCTCAGGTCCGGGGATGGGGACTCCAGGCCTCAGCTTCACGTCGGTTGTAGGTTTCAGGTCCCCATGCCAGGAAGTGAGGCCTGGGTGCCCCCAAGGGAGAAAACAGGAAATAGTATGAGACCTCAAACTCCGGCTGGGCTGAGCCCACATTCAAATGGAAACTCCCAGCTGGGTGTGGTGGCACATGTGCCCTCCCAGCACCCGGGAAGCTGAGGCAGGAGGACTCCTGGCAGCTGGAGAGCAGCCTGTTAATGAGATTGAGAGCTGTCATGGCGGAACCCAGGAGGAAATTCGTGGGCAAGTGCCTCACCTATCTTAAGCCGCAGGAGAGCGAGGCCCAGCCGGCATTGCGGCAAGGCAGGTGCTGGGTCCTGGGGTTTGGAAGCTTCTGGAAGCTTTCCTTGGCCCGCATCTTCTGCCACCTCCTAGTATAGGTGGCTCTCTGCAGGTGGAGCCTAGGCCTGGGCCATGCTCTGTCCCCATAGGCTAGGTCCCTAACACAGACGTCAGGCCCCAGTGCTCAGCAGACCATGGCTGCTTAGGCTGGGTATGAAACTCCACATGCAGGACCAGCACCAAGGGCCTCCTCAGTGCTTAGAGTGCTTGCCTGGCATTCATGAGGCCCTGGGTTCAATCCTCAGGAGCAAAATACCTGTCTTCCCAGCACTTGGAAGGTAGAGGCAGGGGGATCAGGAGTTCAAGGTCGTCCTTGGCTAGCCTGGCTATGAGACCCCAACTCAAAAAAAGTAAATTAAAAAAAATAAATAAAAAGGCCCAGGTGTGGTGGCACATGCCTTTAATCCCCGCCGTTGGGTCTCTTGAGCTTGAGGCCTGGCCAGGGACTCTGGCTCCAAGTGCTGGTGGGGCAAAGGACCACAAAAGCCCACACTCACCATATCTGCAGTTTAATCCTCTTGCCATCGAGCTCTATGGTCCTAATTTTAAAGTCAATTCCTGAAAGAAAAGGGGAAAAGGTGTTACTCATGTTAGCCCATGTCCAGGCTGACAGCCTGAGCCAGGGACAGGGCTACCCTGCTGCCCGGAGGAAGCTCAGGGTCCCCTTCACTCCGATAAACCTGGAAGTATGTTCCCTGTTGGAACCTGAACCAGAGATCTGGGGGCTGCGGGAGCTGCCTAGGGGGAAGGTGACAGGGCAGTGGGTGGGCAAGGTCTCTGTACTGAGGACCAGGGGGACCTCATCTACTCTCCCTCCCACAGAACCTGTCTCCCTGGCCTTTCCACACTCTACCCACCCCACAATGCACAGACATCTCATGGGCCACTCTGGCTATTACATACACACATTTTTAAATCTTATTTAATTTTTTTAAATTTATGTACATGAGTGTATTTCCTGCATGTAGGTAGGTGCACCTGTGTCATGCAATGCCGGTAGAGATCAAGAACAGGGCACTGGATCCTCTGGAACTGGAGTTACAGATGGTTATTAGCTGCCATGTGGGTGCTGGGAACTGAACCTGGTCCTCTGCAAGAGCAGCCAGTGCTGTGAACGGCTGAGCCATCTCTCACAGTCTCCCGTAGCCCAGGCTGGTCTCAAACGCTGACTTTTTTTTTAAGACAGGGTCTCCCTTTAGTCCCAGCTGGCCTGGAACTCACTCTGTAGACCAGGTTGGCCTTGATCTCACAGAGATCCACCTGCCTCTGCCTCCCAAGTGCTGGGATTAAAGGCATGGGCCACCATGCCCGGCCTAAGATGGTTCTTAGCCACCATGTGGGTGCTGGGAATCGAACCTAGGTCCTCTGCAAAAGCAGTTGGAATTCTTAACCACTGAGCCATCTCTGCAGCCATCAAATGCTGACCTTTACATGACCTTCTGGCTCCACTTCGCATGCTGGGATTACAGATGTGGCTACCACACATGGTTACACTTTGCATGCTACGGTTACAGATGTGGCTACCACACCTGGCTCCACTTTGCATGCTAGGATTACAGATGTGGCTACCACACCTGGCTCCACTTTGCATGCTAGGATTACAGATGTGGCTACCACACCTGGCTCCACTTTGCATGCTGGGATTACAGATGCGGCTACCACACCTGGCTACATAGGCATTCTTCTCAACAGAGTGCTCTAAGGTTCCCTCCTGACACCTTCCTGACGGAGCCCCTCCTACCTGCTGCTGTGACCCCCCCCCCCCCCCCCCCNCCCCCCGTGAAGGGTGCCTCGAAGCTTAGTCTCTTCCCAGCCTGCTCTTGTGCTGGGGATGTAGCTTGTGGTGCAGCTCTCATCTAACATACTCAACAGGACTGGATTCTAGCCACAGCACTTCAGGGGTTGGCAGTGTCAAGACACATTCCAGGCACCCCAACACTCAGGAGGTACAAGCGGGAGGACCAGGAACTCAAGGCTGTCCTTGGCTACAGTTTAAGTTTGAGGCCAACCTGTATGCCGACCTGGACTCAAAAACAAGACTAGCAAAATCCCAACCTAACAGGCGCCAAAACCAACCCTCACAGTAACTGTGTCCCCAGCTGGCCTCTGCTCCACAGCTTCCCATGTGCCCACCAACAAACAAAATATAGATGGGTTTGTGGTAGAATATTACTTAGCTATGAAAAGGAAATGAAATCAGACACAGTACATTGTGGATGAGCCTCAAAAAAACAAAAGATGCTGAATGGGAAAAGCCAGACAAGAAGGCCACAGGCTATGTAACTGTGGTGACATGAAGTGTTTAGAGAAGGCCAATCCACAGACAAGAACTGTGCTCAAGGCTGTGAGGCTGGGGTTGAGAGGTTTGGGAACTGTGGTATTTATTTCTTTTCCACACAAGGCAACATTCTGACATGTACTACAGTGATGGATATGCAACATCAAGAGGAGTGGGAGCTGGCCCAGCGGCCACGAGCACCCACATGGCAGCTAACAAGTGAGGGCAACTCCAGTTACAGGGGATGAAACACCCTGTTCTGGCCTCGTGGTCACTCCATGCATGTAGTGCACCTGTGTGGGCAGTGTAGTGACAATGCCGAACATACTACATACCAAGTAGTGCACGCATGTAGTAGAATCAAACACACACAAAAACAAATCTCAAACAAACAAACAAACAAACAAACCAGAAAGTGCTGAGCTGTAAGTTTCAGTAGGTGAGTTCTCTGAGATTCACATCTCAAACACCCTGAGGGCTGTTGTGTCAGCTTGTCGGGTGAAGGGGCTTGCGGCCAAGGCTGACAACCTGGAGTTTAATTTCTGGGGCCCACAAGGTGAAAGGAGAGAAATGACTCCCACAAATTATCCTTTGATTTCACACATGCTGCTGTGGCACATGAATGCCCACACACACACAACTAAATGTGATACATTAAAACACGCAGGCCAGGACCCCCCTGACTGGCTGCTTGCTTGTCTAGCGTGCCCTGGGTCTGAGGCCCAGCACACACAAGCCAGCGGTGCTATACACCTGTCATCCCAGACCTCTGCAGGCAGAGGCAGGAGGATCAGGGCTCAGGTACATCCTCAGCTACATACGGGGTTTGAGGCCACTTTGGGCTACGTGGGACACCGTTGCAAACAGCAGAATGCTGGACAGATGAAAGATACACAGCCACTGTCCACCAGCTCTGCTGGCTTGGTGCAGCATGTCTGCTGAGCTGCCACTGTCCTGAAGCAACGAGTGGCTCCAAAAGAGTGTCAGGCCCGGGCCAGGCTGGCAAGAACTGACTCCAAAAAGCCCAAGGGCTGCGCTCACCCCCAAGGTGATGGATGGGCCTTCTGACATCAGACGGTGGCCCCACAGGGCAGTGCTTCCAGACTGGACAGCCATCAAACCTGGAGGTATTGAGCCCCTGAGACCACTGGCTGCCACGATGCATTTATCTTCTGTTGTCATTTCAGGCCCAAGAAATTTCCGAGTCTGTCACAGATGCTGCTCAGCCTGCCCAGGCCACAAACCATACCTTGCTCTGGAGCCGTCCTGCGCTTTACGAACTAGGAACTATAAACTTTATGAGGCTGTAACTTCAAGGTCAAGGTGAGTAACTTTCCTAAAGACAGAGGCCCACAGGAATGTAATGTGAAGAGGCCTGGGCTGGAAGGATGATCTCAGTTTAAGTGCCAGCTCTGTTTCATGGGGTGATTGTGACCTGCAAACAGGGGGCCAGTCTCCTTGGGGCCCTGTAATACTAAGTGTATTTTTTCATCAAGAATTTTAAACCAGAGCCTGGCGTGGTGGTGCACATTTTTAATCCTACTTGGGAGGCAGAGGCAGGTGGATCTCTGTGGGATTCAGACTAGCCTGGTCTACATAGAGAGCCCTTTTCTCAAAAAAACAAAATACCCTAAAGATTTTAAACCCCACTGGGTGGAGATGCAGCTCAGTGGTCAGCTGGTATATGTAAGGCCCTGAGTTCTACCCCCTGTACTTCAAAACAAAAAGCTGAACACAAATACATATTTTTAGCCTGGCGCACTGGCGCATACCTTTAATCCCAGCACTCAAGAGGCAGAAAGCAAGTGGATATCTGTGAGTGAGAGGCTACATAGTTCTAGCCTGGTCTACATAGTTCTGCCCACCTGGGACTACAGGGACATCCTATCTCAAAACTCCGATAAACAAAGCAAAACAAAATAAGCACTGTAGGCCAAGTGAGATGGCTCAGCATTTAAAGGCACTTCTGCTCAGCCTAATGTCTTGAATTCCATTCTAGGAACCATATTCTGGAAAGAGAGAAATGACTTCCATGAGTTGTCTTTTGATTTGCTGCTGTACATGTACACACACACACACACACGCACACGCGCGCGCCCGTGTGCGCACGCACATGCACACGCACAGAAAATATGCAATAAAAGATATCAGCCAGTAGTTGTGGCTTATATTTTTGAGTTTGAGACAGGGTCTCACTATGCAGCTCTGACTGGCCTTGAATGCAGATATTAAAGGCATATACCACGGAGCCCTGGCTGGCAACTCACTGGATCTATAATCCTAGCTTTGGGGAGGTTGAAGCAGGAGGATTGCTGCAAGTTGGAAGCTAGTCTGGGCTATGAAATGAGACCCTTTCTCAAATAATTAAACTGAACAAGGGTGGCTGAAGAGATGGATCAATGCTGGCAGAGGACCCAAGTTCAGCTCCCAGCACCCACCTGGTTGCTGACAACTGTCTGCAACTCTGGTTCCAGGGGATCTGATGTCCTCTTCTGACCTCCTCTGGCATTGAACAACATGGGCGCACATACACACATACACGCAAAACACTCATACACATAAAATAAAAATAATAAAGTATTTAAAAACCAAATAAGAGCTAGGGAGATGGTTCTGTCCATAAAGTACTTGCCACACAACTTGAGCTGCATCCCCAGGACATGTGTAAAAGGAGTCGGTATGATGGCATGCACCTATAATCCCAGCAGGAGGGACTCCGGGCTGGCTGGCCAGCCAGCACAGCCAAACTGGTAAGCTCCAGGTCCTATCTATAAAAGCAAGGTGGAGGGCTTAGGAAAGATGGCTCGGCAGGTGAAGGAACTTGCCACCAAGGCTCACGGCCTGAGTTACATTCCCACGACCCACATGGAGGAAGAAAGCAACTGTACCTGTAATTTGTCCTCTGACCTCCTCGTTTATGTGGTGGCTGTGCTCACTACCCTCCCCAATAAGAGAAGTAAAAACAAGGTGGAGAGGGACTGAGGAAGAACACCTTATTGTCCAAGTGTCAGCCTCTGATCTGTACATGTGCCCAGTTCACACACGGACGAACACAGACACACAGACACAGTAGAAACCAAACAAAACACCAATCCCTGAACTAATCTCATACTGATCGGGAAATGTCTAGCGCTAGGAAACTGAGGTCAGATTTGACAGCAAGCCTCGACCCGCAGGCAGTTACAACCATTTCCTGTTTGGTGGGAACTTCAGACTCCAAAGTTGGATGTTGGGGTGGGAGAGGGGAGAACTTTCAGATGCACCTGTGCCCAGGAGTGGGGTGCTTTCCAGATTCCAGATGGAATCCCTTATTCCTTGTGGAGATTTCACCCTCAAACCACCCCACCCCCAACTGGGGGCACCAGCCAAGGCTGACAGAGCTATACGAGTCTGAACAAAACATGATCAGAGAGGGTTAGAGCTTATCCAAGGGCGGACAGCACCTGGAATCTAGGCACGACGATTTCCTGTTCAGTTCCTTGTACTGACATGTAACTTGTGACTATTTTCACAGAGACCTGGGTGGCGAGCTGAGATGGACTCAGCACACCACGGCATGGTCTGGGAGACAACACAGCCTAGCTGGCATCATCGAGAACTTATTTCCTAAGTTCTTTTTTTTTGAGGTAGGGTCTCATGTAGCCCAGGTGTGCTAGATAGCATTAGTATCAACTTGAAACACCTGGGTTGAGGGAGCCTCAATTGGGGAACTGCCCCCATTGGAGTGGCCTGTGGCCACGTCTATCCTGCATCCCCATCAGCCGCTGCCCTGTCCGTATTCCTTTAGCTGGAAAAGTCAGGGATGAGGGGTGGGGACAGAATGGGGAAGAAGGGTCATTTCCAGACTAAAGGGCAGGCGAGGTTGGATTTGGAGTCCTGCTCCGAGGTGCCTCAGCTGTGCTGGTCCTTGGGGGTACAAGTTGGCACCTCTCTGGGACGGCTGGACTTTGAATTTTGGAGTCGGACACACCTAGGACCAAATCGCATCCTTGCCACTTGTAGACCTTGACCATCACTTGTGCCACACCCTCCCTCAGTTTCAAATTCCTCCGCTTGTAACTGCACCTGTGCGTGGAACCGCACAGGCCGAGCCTGCACCCAGGAACAGCTCCACGCGGTCAGCTGTCTCCGTCCTCTGCCCATGCCTCAGTTTCCCCTTCTGTAGGACCGGGCTCCCCTAAAGAAGCCTCCAGGGCTGCTCTGAGCTGATGGAGAGGTGACAGGAGGGCGGCAGGACCCCGCCCAGAACAGGAGCTCGCTCCCACCCAGCCTCGGGGTGGGCCCAGCGTCCCGCCAAGGCTCCGGATCCCAGCAGGGAGGCGGAGGCCGCCGCGCAGCATCCCTCGGACTCCGCGACCCTCCCAGGTCCTAAGCTTGGGCAGATCCCGGGTCGATCGGCAGCCCAGCCCCGCAGGGGCGCGCCCGGCCCGACCCAGGGCCCCGGTCGCCCCCGGGCCCTGCTACCTATGGTGGAGATGAACGTGGAGTTGAAGGCGTCCTCGGAGAAGCGGAACAGGACACAGGTCTTCCCCACCCCCGAGTCCCCGATCAGCAGCAGCTTGAACAGGTAATCGTAGGTCTTCGCCATATTACACTCTCTCTCCAAAGGGAAGTACGGCCGGCGCCTCGCCACTGGCCGCTAGACCCGTCCATCAGGGCAGAGCCCGCCCCCTATTGGCTCCCAGCCCGCCGCGCGTCACCAAGACCGATGCCAGCCCCCCCGAGCCCCGCCCGTCGCGGGGAACCCTGGGGGAACCGGAGAATCCGGCGCGGAGGCGGAAGTAGCCGGAGCGCACAGTCCATTGGCTGACGCTTGAGATAAGAAGTGTGGTGATTGGCTAGCAGTGAATAGTGGGGGTGGGCCTCAAATGAAGAGAAGGGGCGTGGTCACCACTGACCACGCCTTCTAACCAACCCTTGAGGGGCCTCGCTCCGCCTCCAGACGGGAGGGGCTGCCAACAATTCCGCGCGCTGAGGAGGGAGTGGCAGCGGCTGGGGCTAGTGCGTGCGCATTCGGGAGACCGTTGGGTCCAGCCGAGGGCTCAATCGCTCGTGCTGGGCTTCGAGGTTCCCTCCCTCAACGTCTGCCATCCTTACTTGTGGCTGCGGCGAGGCGCGGGAAGCGCCTTCCGGCAGGTGGTAGTACCTATGTAAAGGTTTTATGAGAAAGCAAACTGGTGCGCTATGTAATCGTCTAGTTCCTCTTGAGACGTGCTCGGGGGTCTACTTAAGAGATGCTCGGGCCTCCACCGTGAGCGACGTCCTCAGCGCGAGCGAGGCCTGCGAGGTAGGTAGAGTTTTCTCATTTTATGGTAAGTAAACTGAGGCCATAGGAGGTGAAACTACTTTCCCAGGCCCCGGAGTGGCAAGTGTCCTTTTCCCCCCGTTTTTTCTTTCTAGTGTTGGGATGGAACCTGGTATACCTGGAGAATACTTACAAAACAAACAAGATTATTATATGACGGGACAGCAGCTGGTGTGGTAAGTGGTACGAGAAGACCTATTCCCACAGTTGTCCTCTGATAGCCACACACTTAAGAAAAAAAAAGTGATTTTTTTTTTTTTTTTGAGATGGTCTCCCTGCAGCCCCAGCTGGCTTGAACTCACTATGTAGACCAGGCTGGCCTTGAACTCACAGAGATCTGCCTGCCTCTGCCTCCCGAGTGCTGGGTATGCGGCACCACACCCAGCTTTGGATTTATTTTTATCTGTATGAGAGTTTTTCCTGCATGTGTTTAAGTGCACCCATGTTGTACAATGCCCAGAGGCCAGAAGAGGGCATCAGATCCCCTGGAACTGGAGTTAAGGACAGTTGTGAGCCATGAGGGCCCTGCACAGCTCTTAGCTGCTGAGCCATCTCTCCAGCTCCACCACCTTATTTTTTATTTATTTATTTATTTATTTATTTATTTATTTATTTATTTCAGACAGGGTCTCTCATTGAACTGGGAACTTGCCATTTGGGTACACTGGCCAGCAAGCCTCAGAGAGCATCTGTTTTTTTCTTCCTAGTGTTGGGATTCTAGGTGTATATCCCCATGCCTAGCTTCTTCACCGGGTGCTGGAGATGGAACTCAGGTTCTTATGCTTGTATGGCAAACACATTACTGACTGATGGAGCCATCTCCCCAGCCCACATCCTGGTTCTTAAAGAGATTCTGATTTCTATTACCACAGTTATGTCATTTTAAGTCAACACTGGGGAACCAGGAAAAGTTTTCAGTTAACAGTCACATCTGACATTAACTTCACAGGCCACAATGGCTGCCAGTGCAGTGTATGTCAGAGCTTAACACTTCGTAGGTAAGTGCTGAGGCAGAAGTGTGATGGACCTAGGATCCTGAGTTTGAATCAACCCAATGGGATGAGGAGGGAGAAAAACGTCTGCATAAAGGAAGAACTTTAATCTGGAATTAATAATATGGCACTCGGAGGGTCTATACCTTATTCGTGGCCTTTATCTGTACCATCTAAACTCCATGTCCACACTGAATTAATAGGGAAATTTATATTTGATTAACAAAAATATTACGGGCTGGAGAGATGGCTCAGTGGTTAAGAGCACCGACTGCTCTTGCAGAGGACCCAGGTTTGATTCCCAGGACCCACATGGCAGAAGAACCGTCTTTGACTCCAGTTCCAGGGGAATCCTACGCCCTCTCCTGACCTCTGAGGCATTGCACGACACGGGTGCACCAACCTACATGCAGACAGTACATTTGTACACATAAAAAATAAATAAAAAATAAAAAATAAAATTTTAAAAATGTAAAACATAATAGATTAAAAAAAATTAAAAAAAAAATCCTCAGCACTCCGGGAGCACAGGCAGGCAGATCTTTGTGAGTTCAAGGCCAGCCTGGTCTACAGAGTGAGTTCCAGGACAGCAGGGGCTACAGGGAGACCTGGGCGCTACAGGGAGACCCGTCTCGAAAAAAGACCAAAAAAAAAAAAAAAAAAAAACCAACTAAAAATGATATTGCATTAACATTTTAAAAGCTTTAATTTTTCTCTGAGTCAGGGTCTGTCTGGACCAGGCTGGCCTTGAGCTCACAGAGCTATGCCTGCCTCTGCTTCTCTATAAAGTGCTTTTTTTTAAAAAAAAAAAAAAAAAAGTGCTACTTTTAATGGTGTGTACCACCATGCCAACTCATTCTTGCTTTCTCGTCTAGTCCAAGCTGACCTGGGACACTATGTCCAGCCAAAGCTCTCACTTCTCTTTTGGATCTCTTAGCTCCCTTCTCCAAGGTAAGATCTTGAAGCAGAATACCAGAACAATTCAGGTAGTGAAACTGTAGTGACTAAGAAACTTACTGCATGTCCCCTGCCACTGTCCAAGCGGTAAGATCACTTCCTTATGATCACTTCTGCTATTTAATGGCAACTGCTATTTTTGATTGTCCACATTTAAAATTTTATTTAATTATGTGAATGCAGGTAATCGTCAGGGTCAGAAGGCAATTTTTTTTTATGTGTGTTGCCTGCATGTATGTATGTATGTATACTACATTCTGGAAGATACAGAAGGGGTCAGATCTCTTGGACCTCAGCCCACCCACTCCCAACTTTGGGAGTCATTTGTCACACTGTGGAATCTGGGAGTCAAACAGGTGGTCAGTCTTGTAGCAAGTACTGTTACCCTGTGAGTCGTCCACTGCTCCCGTCCTGGTCATCGGGTTGTCGGGCCTTGCTTCCTTGTAACCACCACCCAGCCCTTCCCCATTCTTCCTGAAAATAAATGCTAAGTGGATGTTCTGAATGTTTACTTGTGCTCCTGCCAGAGTGTGTTTATCATTGTGGACCCACCCACCTACGAAGAAAGCCTAAGCCCGCCTTTTGCTTTCCTAACCAGGGCAGGAGAAAATCTTCTCTTGCCAGTCTATTAAAATCTTACATTATGGGCATGGTGGCACACACATCCATTGAGACAGCCTACATAGAAAGTTTAGGCCAGCTGGGGGCTACAGGGATAAACCCTGTCTCAAAAATAAAAAACACAAAGTCCTGGTGATGGCACAGCTCAGCCCAGCCAGGACTGGGAATAACAAAGGGGAAGACACTCTGAGTGACAGACATCATGTGCTCCCACATAGAATATGGAAATGAGGGGGCTCGGGACGAGATGGTCAGCGGTTAAGGCACTGAATGTCTTGAGGGCTAGTTCGATTCCCAGCAACCTAACTCCAGTTCCAGGGGAATCTGACGCCCTCTTCTGACTTCCGTGGCATTGCACAACACGGGTGCACCAACCTACATGCAGACAGTACACTCATACACATAAAAAATAATAAAAAAATTAAAGAATATGGCTAGGCATAGTGGCGCATGCCTTTAATCCTAGCACTGGGGAGGCAGAGGCAGGCGGATCTTTGTGGAGTTCAAGGCCAGCCTGGTCTACAGAGCGAGTTCCAGGACAGCTGGGGCTACAGGGAGACCCTGTCTCGAAAAAAGACCAAAAAAATAAAAAAACAAAATAAAAAAAGAATATGGAAATGATTAATCTTTGTATCATGAAGTCGTGGTATAAGGCAAAAAATACTGTTTGCTGAGTTCGTGGCAGTTACTTTCCATTTCTAGCTCATTACATTTGCTAAACCTAAATGCTTTGTATCCCCACACATTCTACAATCTACACAACTGGTCTGCTGAGGTGGCTCAGTGGTAAAGGTTTTTTCCAATAAGCCTGATGACCTGAGCTTGATCTTTGGGACCAACATGGTGAAAGGGGAGAACTGACTCCTGCAAGTTGTCCTGTGACCTCTACACATACACAGACTCCTGCAAGTTATCCTGTGACCTCTACACATACACAGACTCCTGCAAGTTATCCTGTGACCTCTACACATACACCCTCACACACAGCCACACAACTCAGCCTTCAACAAGATACACACTCTCCACTGTTCCCCGAGCCTTGGAAGGAGTGATGTCCAAGGCTCGGGGAACAGTGGAGAGTGTGTAAGTTGGAAGGTTGGGAGGTCTGGGAAGTGGTATCTGCTGGGCAGTATATGGCCACTGTAATCACAGCTTTTGAGGACTACTAGGGCTGCACATGAATGGAACAATCAACAGACATGGGTACAAGAGGGCAAAGGGTTCCATCTTCACTGCTGAAAGAATTGCTACTGACAGATTCACGGAGGTGGGCGTCATTGGACAGTTTCAAACTCACTGTCACACAGAAGACCCTGGCTAAACTAAATGGGACTGCAAAACCTAAAAGTTATAAATCACAGGTAGTGATGGCAAGGGTGGGTTGGTAGGGAGGGGCAGAGAGTAGCCAGAATGCATCACGCCCACATGAAATCCTCAAAGACTTGTTCAACTTAATGAAGAAGAAAATCAGGCTGGAGAGATGGCTCAGCGGACCAAGTTTCAGTTCCCATCACCCACAGGGTGGCTTATCACCACCTGTATGTAAGTTCAGTGGATCTGATGCCCTCTTTAGGCCTCTTCAGGAAACAGGCATGCACAAGGTACACATGCAAGCAGAACACTCATACACATAAAATAAACCTTTAAAAAAAAAATAAAATCCACACATTGTCATTTATGTAAAAATTTATTTGACCAAAATGTAGAAAAAATGATACTATTAGATATGATACAGTTGCAAGAATCTGAAGAAAAGTGTGGGTTCTATTCAACTGCACAATTTGCTAGTTTATCTTCTGGGTAGTGTGATGCTTAATAAATAGGAGTGAGGGGCAGGGGATTTAGACAGGCGGGAAGCAGGGTGATTTCTGTCAGGATTGTAAACTCAAGTTGGCCCCCAAACTGGGGAGTGTGGAATGTTTCAGCTCTGAGATGTTAATTGAGAAAGCAAAAATGCCAAAAAATGTGCAGCCTCCACCCACAGAATACTCCATATCCAGTTCAATCAGGAGTTTCTTGGTCTTTTTACCATGGGATTCCAGAAGGAATTAAAATCCTGGCTAAGTTTCCATTTGCTGTTCACTGAACAGTGGAGATGAGGTTAAAGCCAATTTTTTAAATCACTACTTTGCTGCTAGAAGCCCTTGATGCTCAACATTGTTGCTCAATGTCTTGATGGCTAGCAGCCTTTGTGTGGGGGGTTGGGGGTTAGACAGGGTTTTGGTTTGTAGTCCAGGCTGCCCTGCCTCTGCTGAATGCTGGGGTTAAGGGTGTAAGCTACTACGCCAAGCCTTGCTAGAGATCTTTCTGACAGGACTGGTCTGAATAGGATCAAACCCTACCGTACTCCCTGCCAAGCAGATGACCTGAGATCACAGCACACATGTTTTGGAATAAGACGAATGGTCCTCAGAGGACAGCTGTGGAATGCAAGGAGATGTGTGCAGCAGAGCACCAAGGATCTATCCAGAAGACATGTGGGCAGCCATTGTCACCCCAGTGTCCTCAGGCCAGCTGACGGAAGTGCTGCATGGAGCAGGCTCAGCATGACCAGACCAATCTAGCTGTGGCTTGCGACTTCCTACAATAGGCTGATTTTTCTTTTTGCTCTGGATGGAAAATCCCCACCATTTTCTTGTGATGGTACCCAGCCTCCTGTGACTTCACTAACAGCCACCAGAAAAATATTCTTTGATGTCAAAGTCAAGCCATGGCTATTATTAGATACTATTAGAGTCTGTGCCTGAGAGTGTGGGGCTGATTACCTCCCAGGAACCAAGTGCCCTCAGCCTTAAGGGAGTACACTCAGCACGAAATACCCTGCCTGTTGAGAAAAAATGCAACTTAATAAAAATAGAGCTGAAGAAGCCAGTGCCATTTGAAAGGAAGAGGAAACAATTCAATTTAACTGGTGCTCAAAGCTTGTCTGATACGCAATATTTGGTCATGAACTCATTATGCAAAGCGGAGATGCAATCATAAAGGAACTTCTCACAAGAAGAGAGGAAGATGGCGCTCTGGAGTCGGTGTCCGAACAAGGCCCTGCTGCTTCTGGTTGGTTATATACAGTTAAGTTCGTTTAGTGTCTGGTCCAGTGTCTGATGTAAGCCCACGTTCTCTTCTTTGGCCTGGGCAAGTTTCTCTGGTAAGGATTAAGAAGGGAAGGGGAAATGAATTGATAACCATCTTTGTTAAAGGAGGAAAACAAAGTGGTGGTGGTGAATTATAAACCTTAAACCACCTTAGTAAGAGTCATAGCTAGGAATGTACTTTTTTTTTTTTTGGTCTTTTTTGAGACAGGATCTACCTCTAGCACCAGATGGCCTGGAACTCACTATGGAGATCAGGCTGGCCTTGAACTCACAAAGATCCACCTGCCTCTGCTAGGATTAAAGGTGTGCACTACCACTCCCGGCCTGGAAAGTACTGTGTTTTCATCACACAGTATAGAGGCCAGGACACTAGGAATTGGCAGTAAAGAGCACTTCCCGCTAGTCCAGAGGACCAGAACTGGATTCCCAGCACCCACAAGGAGTAGTTTACAACTGTCTATAACTCCAGCTCCAGGAAATCTGATTCCCACGTCTAGCCTCTGTTGGCCCCTACATTATCTGTATAAACATAAAGTAAATCTAAACAACAACAAAACAGAATACTCTGCTGGGTGTGGTGGCCCATGCTTTTAATCCATGCATTTGGCAGGCAGAGGCAGGTGAATCTTTTGAGTTTAAGGCTAGCCATTGCTATAAAGTGGCATCCTGTCTCAAAAACAAAAATCCCCCACAAAAATGATTAAGCCTGGCTTTGTGACACACTCTTATAACCCTGGGACTTGGAGAGCCAAGGCAGGAGGAGCAGGAATCCGAGGCCATCCCAGGGTAGAGTGAATTCAAAGCTAAAACACATAAACATGTCAGGCTGGCAAGATGCCTCGGCAGTTAAAGGTACTTGCTGCCAGGCCTGATGAGCTGTTTGATTCCTGGAACCTACTTGGTAGAAGGAGAGACCTGACTCCCGTAAACTGTCCTCTGATCTCCATATTTATGCTGAGGTACTTGTGTACCCCACCCAAATAAATAAATGTAATGATTAAAAAAAAAACAAAACTCATTGGCTGGAGAGATGGCTCAGCGGTTAACAACATATTTTGTTCTTGCTGGGTGTGGTGCACACCTTTAATCCCAGCACTCAGGAGGCAGAGGCAGGCAGATCACTGTGAGTCATCTTTGGCCGCACAGAGTTAGAGGACAGCCTGGGCTATGGGAGACCTTGTCTCAAACAAACTGCAAATTTGAGGGATAATTTGAGGTGGGAGTGGTGGTGATAGAATTCAGGAGAAAATAAGATTGAAAGCTGAATTGTTTTGATTTTATAAATCTTTAGTCTGAGTCTAAACTTGTAATGCTTGCAGCCAGTTTACAAGCTGTTACCAGAACAAAGCAGTAAGCATGATGGGAAGTAGCTGCTACAACGTGTGTGGCGGAGGAGGAGATGCACCTTCTGGTCTCTCGGCCCTGCTGTGCTCCCTTAGGCCAGGGCCTTTCAGTGGGCCTGGAGCCAGCAGGCCCCAGGCACCCTCTCCGCTCCCACAGTGCTGGAGACCTCATCTGGCTTTTCACTTAGGTGTCGAGGGTGTGAACGCAGCCCTCAAACTCTACACCCTCCTGAAGGGTGGCGGGCTGGTGGTGGTCAAAGCACTTGCATAGGCCTGGATTTGATTCCCAGCACAGAAAACCAAAACAAAATCCTTCCGAGCCAGTTGTGGTGATGCATTCTAGTAGGATATGCTGACAAGGAAGAAGCCCAAGTGGGAGGGTCAGGTCAAGGGCAACCTGGGCTACACATTTTTTGTGCATGCCTTTAGTCTGAGCACTTGGAGGCAGAGACAGGCAGATCTCTAAAGCCACCCTGGTCCAAAAGGGAGACAGTTCTCAAAACAAAAACCCCACAAAACAGCCCACCTAACCTGTCAGCCTGAGCGTATGGCCGTCCCTCCCTTCCTCGGTGTGACTGCCTTGGCTGCTTAGGAAGCGCGATCCTCCTGTGCTTTTTTCTTTTTCTTTTTTTTTGGCCTTTTTGGGACAGGGTCTCCCTGTAGCCCCTGGAACTCACTACATAGACCAGGCTGACCTTGAACTCACAGAGATCCACCTGCCTCTGTCCTTGGAGTGCTGGGATTAAAGGTGTGCACCACCATGCCCAGCTCTCCTATGGTTTTCTAAGGGCAGCATGTTTAGGTCGCATCCTCTTTCTTAGGACTGGACACTGGGTGAACGTTCCCTGGGTAGTGAAGACGTGGGGACCCCAGTCACTGCCTTCAAAGTTTAACAGAACAAGAGTTGAATCAAGAGATCACAATGCTTTTGCCATCTCTCAAACCCTGCTGACTGTTAGGCGGCCTAAGAAATTCGAAGGGCTAACTCCGCACCTAAACAATTTCTGTTTAAGGAACACTGTGGCACCTAAACAATTTCTGTTTAAGGAACACTGACTAGCATGCAGCTGTTGTCAGCTAATGACATGTTTGAAGGCTCGTGCCAAATTGGCTTTTGTTTTCTTGTGTTCAGAAAAGGGCCACATGGGCCCGTCTTTCTTTTAGTCAGGAGAATATCTGTGAAAGTGCTAAGCACCCACCTCTGGTACAGGCTGGGTGAGGGCATTGACTACAGCTTAAAGGCAGAGATGAAGATGGTCTGTGTGTATTTCAGTCAGACAGGTGGGGGGAAAGCTCGCAAGACTGCAGCAGCAGGTAGGCAGGCCCCTGGAGCGTCCGGGCACCAGAGCCAGAAGGCAACTTAAAGAGACTGCTGGGATCCATGGTGGCACCTGGCTGTCCCTCAGAGAGAGGTCATGTCGTTGAAGGCATGGTCCAGTCCTCCCTGCTAGCTCTGTGCTCGAGCTTCTGAGCAGAGAGCTACAGGCTGGAGGTCCCCAAGGAGAGAATTGAGGAGAGGTAGCGGAGACAGAATTCAAAGTTCGAGACAGAACATGACAGATAAACAGGAGGAGGAGAAAACAGTATGAACCAGGACAACAGAGATCTATGGAGTGACTGCAGTGTGGTCTGAGGTCCTGCAGGGAAGCAGCTATGAGCAATCTTTAAAAGGACGGTGAATGGGCCCAGTGAGGCAGCACGTGCCTGGGAAGCAGGGGCCGGCGTATCTCAGAGTACTAGGCCAAGCTGGTCCACAGAGCAAATTACATGCCAGCTAGTGAGACTGTCTCAAAACAAAATGGTGAGCAGCAAGGGACAAAGCTGTTTCCTACCCGCCACTGGATCCCAGATGATTTCGACAATCAGTGACGTCACTGGTCTACTTAGGTCAGCCTTTGGTATAGGGGGTTTCCCTTGTATGAGACTACACCCTCAGATATGGGATGTGAAGACTGAGCCTCATCTGCTTCCTAGGTGAGACAGGCAGCCTGGGGGATCTCATGTAACCAAGTTTCTGGACTTTCCATGCTCTATCATGAATAACACGGGAAGCTTTTAAAAAAAAGTCAAGTTACAGGCTGGAGAGATAGCCTAGTGGTTAAGAGCACTGACTGCTCTTGCAGAGGACCCGGGTTCGATCCCCAGCACCCACATGGCGGCTAAGAACCGTCTGTAACTCCAATTCCAGCCAGTTCCAGGGGAATCTGAGACCCTCTTCTGACCTCTGTGGCATTGCACGACACGGGTGCACAAACCTACATGCAGACAGTACATTCATACACATACAAAAATAAATTAAAAAAAGTCAAGTTATATGTGGCACCAGCCAGGCTGGGGCTAACCCAGTCTCCTCAGGCCTGTGTAGCCCTGTATGGTCCTGTATGGTGCTGTACAGTCCTGTATAGTGTTGTACAGTTCTGTATAGTCCTGTGTAGTTCTGTATAGTCCTGTATAGGCCTGTAGAGTGCTGTACAGGCCTGTGTAGTCCTGTACGGTGCTGTACAGTCCCTGTATTTCCCTTTCCTCACACTGTGATAAGCTTCCAGTTCTCTGGGAGAGGTCTGTAAGAATTTGAGGCATTTGAAAAAAATGCAAGGCATCTTGGTGAAAGGACCTCCTCACCCAGCCCTTTCCCAAGGCAAACAAAGCCTAGCTCTGTCCTTCCCCAAAGCACCCTCCACTTTATGTCATTTATAGAGGCCTGACCAGCACAAAGAGGTGGAGATTCATACCTTCCAGGTCATCGATGGTCTTTTCAAGTTTGGAAACAGTCCTCTCTGCAAACTCGGCTCTGGTCTCAGCCTGGGGAGGAAGAGAGTCACTATGGATGTGCCTCAGGAGCAGCCCTGGGAGCGCAGCCTGGCCACTGTGACCACACTCACCTCCTTCAACTTGTCAGACAGAAGTTTAATTTCTTCTTCATATTTGTCCTCCTTTTCAGAATACTATGGGAGAAAACAGATTTTTACTTGTTTTCTTTTTAAATTTTTAAAATTTTTGCATGAGTTTATTGCTTGCATGTATGCAGGAGCACCTGTTTTGTACAATGCCTGAGGAGGACAGAAGAGGGTGTCAGATCCCCCGGAATTGGAGGTAGGACAGTTTTTAGCTGCCATGTGGGTGGCTGGGAATCAAACCTGGGTCCTCCATAAGATCTCTTAACTGCTGAACCATCTCTCCAGCCCCTATTTTAATTTCTTCATCATGTACATGTGTCTGTCATGTGAATGTAGGGTTCCATAGAGGTCAGAGGAATCCATCTCCTCGCAGCTGGAGTTCCCTGTGGTTGTGAACTGCCTGATATGGGTGCAGGAAATTGAACTTGGGTCTTCTAGAACAGGAAACCAGAACTCTTAACCACTGAGCCATCACTCCAACTTGCAACATAGCTGGTTATAAAGGAGGAGGAGACTGGGGAGAGATGACTCAGCAAGGCCAACCAGTGCTTCCCCTGCAGTGGGAGGACTGAAGTTTGCATCCCCAGAGCAAGCCGGCCGGCCACTGCAGCTAGTTCTGGGTTCAAACGAGACCGCGTCTCAGTGAAGATGGTAGAGAGCAGGTGAGGGAGACAGCAGGACAACCTCTGCCTCCACACTCACCGCACACATGGCACATGCAGGACAACCCCTGCCTCCACAGTCACCGCACACATGGCACACGCAGGACAACCCCTGCCTACACTCACCGCACACATGGCACATGCGGGACAACCCCTCCTCCACACTCACCACACACATGGCACATGCAGGACAACCCCTGCCTCCACACTCACCGTACACATGGCACACGCAGGACAACCCCTCCTCCACACTCACCGTACACATGGCACACGCAGGACAACCCCTCCTCCACACTCACCGCACACATGGCACACGCAGGACAACCCCTGCCTCCACACTCACCGCACACATGGCACATGCAGGACAACCCCTGCCTCCACACTCACCGCACACATGGCACATGCAGGACGACCCCTCCTCCACACTCACCGCACACATGGCACATGCAGGACAACCCCTGCCTCCACACTCACCGCACACATGGCACATGCAGGACGACCCCTGCCTCCACACTCACCGCACACATGGCACATGCAGGACAACCCCTGCCTCTGCACTCACTGCACACGTGGCACATGCACAAGTATAAAAGGAGCCAGGTGCAGGCAGATCTCTGTGAGTTCAAGGCCAGCCTGGTGTACAGAGTTCCAGGTCAGCTAGGGCTACAGGGAGTTCTTGTTTTCAAAGCATGTAAACACAGATCAGTCATCTCAACATTTGAGACTCAAGTGACACAGGAGATGGAGAGTACCTGGTCTACCCAGGCTACAAAGTAAGACTTTGCCTAAAACGAACACAAAGCCCTGAAATGGACAGTCAGACAAGGGAGGCATGCACTGAATTGGCTCATGTGATGAGTCTGGGATGGAGCTCAGTGGTGGGAGGGCCTCTGTAGCACATGCAAGGAATCAACAAATATGATCAACTGTAAGGACAGGAAAAGAAACAGATGGAAAGACACCTTAACTTGGACAAAGCCAGGGAAGGCCTCTCCAAAGCAGCTGTGTAGACAGAGGCCTAAAGGATGCTGGGGTGGTCAACACCCGCAACCTAGAACCACCTGGAAGGGAGTCTCAATGCGAGTGTGTCTTCAGGCTTGGCCTGTGGACACACCTATGTGGGACTGTCTAGTTAATGAGGTGGGAAGACCCAGGCCACTGTGGCCAGCCCCTTCTCTAAGCAGAGGAGAATGGAGCTGGCACAAGCCAGCAGGTGGACATGACTGTGCTTGTGAGGTGCTGACAGCAGTGATGGAGTGTGAGCTGAAATAAACCTTCTAACTTTAGCGTTCTGTCAGGGGATTTTATCACATCAGTGGACATGAAACTAGGACAGACGTTAGGGCTTATCAAGTAGAAGGAAGAAGGTCATCCCAGGCTGGACACACAGAGGGTTAACAAGCAAGCAGGAAAATCTGTGAAATCCAAGTTCAGCGTACCTAGAAGGGTCACAGAAGAGAGGACGGAGCAAGAGATGAGGCCACGGAGTCGAGCTGGTTGACCCTAGCAGAGAATGGTCATTGCCCCTCGTGTGGAACTAGCTTTTTGTGACTGCTGTGAAACCTAAAGGGTCAGTTCCACCTCTTTGAAGGTGTTTCTGGAGGACCAGGGGCATACATGAGAGTGCGGCTCTATATGTATATGGTCCTACTCACACCTTTCTAAGCAGAGATACCCATCCCGCCCTGCCCTGCCCTGCCCCACCCCACCCCACCCCACCCCATCCCACCCCACCCCATACCATCCCACCCCATCCCTTCCCATCCCATAGTTCACCTCTGTCCTCCCTGAGGCAGAGATAAATGGGGTAAGCAGAATGGCTTGGAAGGTAAAAGAGCTTGCCACCAAGCCTCATGACCTGAACTGGAACCCACACAGTGGAAACAGAGAACATGCTCTTGAAAGCTGTCCTCTGATGCACGTGCACGCACACACGCACACACGCACACACGCACGCGCGCACACACACACATGCCCACATGCACACACGCACACGGTGCTTAGGCCCATGGCAGAATGCCCAACTGCTGGGCACTGAGGCTGCTGTTAAATGAAGTTTTGAGTCTGGACACCAGCATGCGTCGACACTTGGGATGATTCACAGAACAAAGTCTGCAGTTTCTAAGCCAAGCCGAGCACCCACCTTTTCAGATGCAGCCTCCAGTGACTTCAGGTTGTTAGTGACGTTCTTGAGTTCCTCTTCCAGGTCACCACACTTTCTGCACCAAGACAAAAGAGCGCCGTTCTCTCCCTGACAGCAGCCAGCTCCCTTACAGATTTTCAAAGGGAGAAACTTATGGTGCCCCAAAGGAATGCAGGAAGAAAATATGGATTTTTCTAAGGTTAATGCTGGGAGCTTATCAGACCCTCTCCTGTCTGGCACAGGAGAGTTGGTGGAGCTATGTGGGGATCTGCCAGGGGTGAGGAAATGTGAGAACTGGGACTTTGCAGGGCTTCTGGAAGTTGTGCAAAATGAGATGGAGGGTGAAGGATGGTTGAGCTCAGACACTCCAGGCAGGAGGCCTGGAAAGTACCTATCAGTGCAGCTCCCAGCCTAGCAGGGCACTCTGTACAGCTGGACCTCTGTCCAAGGCCAAGACCAGAGGAGCTCAATGTGGGTGGATCTGTGGGATTCTGGCTGAGCTGCCCCCATGGATATGTATGGGGCCCAATGCCAACATCAAAAGCAAAGCCTGCCTTCCACAGCCAGGGTCCGTGAAGCACATAGCATGTGTGCCTATGATCCCAGTACTCAGAAGGGGGAGGGGTCAGGGGTTCCAGGCCAACCTGGGCTACACATGAGACTCTATCTCAAAAAAAATCCCAACAAAACAAAAAACAAAACAAGAAGCAAAATAAAAACAAAAACAGTAAGAAAGCATATATCAGCCTTGTCTGGGAAAAACATGTAGGCAAAGTGGAATCAATTCCCGCCACACTTGGCTGCCCCCCCCCCTAAGCCTGCTGAGCTGTCCCTGCTCAGTCCTGCTTTGCCACTTACAGTTCAGACACCTCAGCGCGCTCCTCCGCTCTCTCCAGTTCACCTTCCAGGATGACCAACTTACGAGCTACCTGAAGAGACAGCGGTGCTCCACTGAGACTGGTCCCCGCCACTCAGATGCACCCCCTGCCAACATTTCCAGGCCACTAGGGAACCGAATCCCCCTGGAGTGAGGCAGGTGAGGAGGGGGGACCAACAGGCTGAGCCACTGAGGGAGACTAACAGAGACAGGACTGCAGCCGGCCATATTTGGGAGGCTAAGGCAGGAGGATGGTTGATTCTAAGCCAGCCTGACTTTGGGCTTTGAGACTTTCAAGGTGCCCAAACCAGGCACACATGGTGTGCATGCATGCCTGTCACCCTAGCACAGCAGGATCCGGACTCCACATATCCAGTTCATGGGCTACATGAGAACCTATCTCAACAACAAAAAGCCAGCTGTAACATCCAGACCATGTCCTGTAAGTAAGCCAATTTAATAAATCCTCTTTATATATGGGTACATATAAAACAAAACAAGCTGGGCATGGTGGCACATGCCTGTAATCCCAGCACTTGGGAGGCAGAGGCAGGCAGATGTCTGAGTTCAAGGCCAGCCTGGTCTATATAGTGAGTTCCAGGCCAGCTGGGGCTACACCCTGTCTCAAAAAGACCCCCCCCCAAAAAAAAAACAAAAAACTAGGCCATCAGAGTGGTTCATGCTTGTAATCCCAGCAGCTAAGAAGTAGAGGCAGGAGGACTGGTGAGAATTCAAAGCTAGCCTAGTTAACATAGTGAATTCCAGGCCAGCCTGAGTGACAATACTAGACCCTGTCTCTAAGAAGGAAAAAAAAGGGGGACCCAAGTGCCAGGCTGGGCACCCACAGTCCTCAGTTTTTGTTAAACAGTCTCATGTGCTGCTTAAAGGCCTAGAGTGACCTGATTGGGGGGGGGCTGGGCGTGGTGCCCACACCTTTAATCCCAGTACTCAAGAGGCAGAGGCAGGTGGCTCTCTGTGAGTTCAAGGCCAGCCTGATCTACATAGTGAATTCCAAGACTGCTGGGGCTATAGGGAGACCCTGTCTCAAAACAACAACAACAAGCGGCCTGATCAGTTGTCCCCAGCAAGTCAGACAAGCAGCCACAGGGCTTTTTTGGCATCATTCAAGATAGTTTTCCAGCCAAGTGGCAGTGTCTGGAAACAGATGTTCACACAGAGGGAAGCTGACGCGGTGTGGGCTTCCTCCCGGTCCTTCCTATCAGCAGCACCACTTCTTCCTGCTTTCTGGGCTGCCTTGGCCCCCCTCACTCACCTCCTCGTACTTGCGGTCGGCCTCCTCAGCGATGTGCTTGGCCTCTTTGAGCTGCATCTCCTGAATCTCCATCTTCTCCTCATCTTTCATGGCCCGGTTCTCGATCACCTTCATGCCTCTGCAAAG
Source organism: Rhizomys pruinosus (assembly GCA_009823505.1). Lineage (NCBI taxonomy): Eukaryota > Metazoa > Chordata > Mammalia > Rodentia > Spalacidae > Rhizomys > Rhizomys pruinosus. Next base: position 61,377 of record VZQC01008524.1, on the reverse strand, counting down.
GGCAGGCTGGGTATGAGCCAGGCTCCCCAGCGCCTCCACCTGAGCTCTTCCCCTGGACCATCTCTGAATCTGCTCGGCACCCCACAGAGAACTGGGATTACAGACACGTGCCACCATGGCTGGCTTTCCCGTGGGGCCGGGATCTGAACTCTAGTCTACAGTCCACGTGGTGTGGGGACGGAGCCCAGGGCTGCATGCACACTAGACAATGCTCTGCTAACTGAACTCCAGCCCTAGGTCTTATGAGACAGGGTTTTGCTGGCCGGCATCAAACTTGCTACATGTATGTAGCCCAAGCTGTCTTTGGACCTGGGAGTCTTCTGCCTCAGCCTCCCAAGTACTGAAATGACAGGCACACACTACGATGTTGGACAAACTGTGAGACATTATTTCCAAATACCTCAGCGTTCAAATCACCCCATGACATGGGTCTGCTACCCCCATTTTACAGCTAAAGAAGCTGAGGCAGAGAGAGGTTCAAGGTTAGAGTGGCAGAACTGCTCAGGTTTGAGGCTGCGGTCTGCTTGGTGTTCCTCTCAGTAACTAATAACAAGGCAAGCTGAACGGCAGCCTCACTGGGGTCCCGAGTGCAGGACACCCAGGAACAGGTAGGTTCTGTTGCAGTGGAGCGCAGGCAAGGCACTAGCATTTTTCTAGAGGTCATCAATGCTGGGTTTATCCAGGGGCAAGAAGGGAACTGGGGGAGCGGGGTGAGTTGGCACAGTCTGTCACCCCAGCAAGACCCTGCCCCAACAAGTCAGAGCTGGGGGGAATAGAAGAGGCCATGCATGGGCTGGGTACTATTGTGAAGAGGTTATGCCGAGGGGAAGGGGAATTACTGGAAGCTTCCAAAAACAGGAGTTAATAGAAACAAAATGGAATGGGAAAAAAAAGAAAAAGATGGAGAGCAACTGAGGTGGACGGCAGTGTGGATCTTTGGCCCACATGCATACACAGGAGCATATGCACCTGCTTGTGTTTGTCCCCGTCCCCCCATCAGACTCTGGAGAATAGGCCTGGCTGGGGTGATGTACCATCTGTGCTAGCTAGTCTTACTACTATGGCTGTCATCATCTGGGTGTGGTGACACATACCCCTGATCCATGCACTTGGGAGGCAGAGGATGAGTACAGATGTGCCAGCTTCCAGCTAGGCTCTGTGCTGGACAGCTGTAGTGTCACCTTGACACACCTGGGTTAGGGAGCCTCAACTGGGGAAATTACCTCCATTGGACTGGCCTATGGAGGACTGTCTTGATTGTTGAGTGGATGTGGGAGGACCCACCCTATTGTCGGTTCTCTCAGTGGTGAACTGTGACCCAGGAGGTGTAAGATGAACAAACCCTTTCCTCCTTAAGTTGGCATTGGTCAGAGTGTTTTGTCACAGCAATTGAAGACAGACTGGAACAGGCTTCTACAGAGGCCTGTGGTGACAGATAAGTGGCCTTCCCACTCTCCAGGCTTTGCACCTGGGGGGTCCTAAGTGGATTCTCACCAGGCTGGTCTGGCTATGAAAAGGCCCTTGGGCATTGCCATCAACTACTCACTTTGTGTCCATCACACTTTTCTACCATGGAGAGGCCAGAAGGGGCCTGCCAGATTGCCTGTCCCTGTGCCCTGAGCTCCCACCGAGGGAAACTGGAGAGTCAGCCTCAAGTCTCCCTAGTGTTGTTTTTTTCTTTTTTGTCTTTTCGAGACAGGGTTTCCCTGTAGCCCCAGCTGTCCTGGAACTCACTCTGTAGACCAGGCTAGCCTTGAACTCACAAAGATCCACCTGCCTCTGCCTCCTAAGTGCTAGGATTAAAGGCATGCGCCACCACGCCCGGCACCCCTAGTGGGTTTTTTATACCTCTGCTATGGGGACGAGTAGCCTAGGCTGGCCTTGAACTCTAGTGCTTCTCCTATCTCTACCAGGTGCTGCGATAACAGGCTTGTTTCTGTGTGCACATACATAGCATACCACATTGGAGAACAGATAGGATCCAGTGCCTCTCACATGCTAGGCCACTAAGCCAGATCCCCAGCCTCCTGTTGGATTCTAGTGTCTGGTTTACAGACACAGATGCAAATCTTTGGTGTGTGTGTAGGAAAGTTCATGAATCGTATGGGACATGATGTGGCCATGACGGAAACAGCCTTGCTGGCTCCAACCACACGTAGCCAGGGCTGGAGCTTCTAGGCACTGCAGTTGGCCCTTAGCCCTCGAAGGCTAGGCATGCTCAAGATCAGTGGCTACTGGGCACAGAGGGATGGAGACCTCTGCGCAAGCCCAAATGCAGGGCCAAGACTACCTGACGGTTGTTAAGCTCAGCGATGGCCACTCTACACTGTCCCCAGAATCCTAGAGCCCACTCTGGAGCTGGGAGCCACCAAAGCATATGGCCAGTGCAGATTTTAGTTCCTCTTTTCTCCACAGCCTCTAGAAATTCACTTGTCTCTAGAACAGGGCTGAGAAGCACTGTGGCTTCCCAAGCAAGCAGCAGCCCACACTGCAGAGTTCCATGCCTGCTGGAAAGTGCTCAGCATAGAACCCAAAACGGAGAAGTGAGCTGGGAGCCTGCGCAGCGCCTCTGTCTTCCCAGCAGGAGGATCTCTGTGAGTTCAAGGCCAGCCCAGGCTACAAAGTGAGATTAAAGGTGTATACCTTTAATCCCAACTCTTAGGAGGCAGAGGCAGGTGGATCTCTGAGTTCAAGGCCAGCCCAGGCTACAAAGTGACACCCCGCTTCAAAAAAATATCAAAGAGCTGGGCGAGGTGGTGCACACCTTTAATCCCAGCTCTTGGGAGGCAGAGGCAGGTGGATCTCTGAGTTCAAGGCCGGCCTGGTCTACGTAGTGAGCTCCAGACCAGCTGGGACTAAAGGGAGACCCTGTCTCAAAAAAAAAAAAAAAAAAATCATCAAAGGAAAGAAAGTAAAAACATCTGTGTCCACACAAGATATGACTTGTGAAGTGGTCACTTCTGTGTGACTTTCCTTTTACCTGGGGCTTTGATACCAGTGTCTTAACTGACTTTCTCTCTCTCTCTCTTTTTTTTTTTGGGAGGCAGGGTCTCCCTGTAGCTGTAGCTGGCCTGGAACTCAGTATGTAGACCAGACTGGCCTTGAACTCACAGAGATCCTCCCTGCCTCTGCCTCCTGAATGCTGGGATTAAAGGAATGCTTGGGTTGCTCTTCTCATCTAATGTGCACCTGTGTGAAGGCCATCTGGTGTTATGCTCTATCCCCCTCCACCTTATTCCCATGAGACAGGACCTCTCCTTGAACCTGGAACCGGACTGGCTTTTGTGGGTGCTGGGGATTTGAACTCAAGTCCTCATCCTGGCATGTCAAACACTTTTACTCACAGAGCCAGTTCGCTGCCACCCTCCCCAGCTATTTTATCAGGGTTTCATGCAGCACAGCTAGTCTGGAACTTGCCGTGTGGGCTGACACTGAACCCCCATCCACTTCCCTCCCCATCCTCCCCAGCAGCAGCAGTGATGGTGCAGGTAGCCGGGTCCTCAGCCCTGCCCTGCACTCACCTCTCGCTCTCATCTGCAGCCTTCTCTGCCTCCTCCAGCTTCTGCAGAGCTGTAGCCAGCCTCTCCTGAGCTCGGTCCAGCTCCTCCTCCACCAGTTGGATACGTCGGTTGAGAGCAGCCACATCTCCTTCAGCCTGGGGAGGTCAGAGGTGCGGTCATTGGTACCAGAAGAGTGGGGTATTGCTGTGACAGACCTGACCTTGGTGTTTCGGGGAAGGATTGTGGAGGCATTTGGAACTTTGGGCTGGGAAGATCATTGAATGCCTATAGATTGTTGCTGTTGAGCTTGGAGCAGTTTTGCTGAACGATTTGTAGGAGATGGAGGCCTGGCTTGTGAAGTTTCTAGTTTCAAAGGGGAACAGAGATCATCAGGACTGTGTAACCTGTGGGTTCTGGTCAGCTGGGGCTGAATAATCAGCTGTAAGTAACAAGAGACCAGAACCTGAAGTGAAATATTTGTTGTACTGTCTTAGGTTGTGATTAATGTTAACATCATATTTTGGGGATAAGAACTGGAAAGGTGGTGGTTTAATAGTGATGTGTTTTGTGTGTCAAGGGAGCCTCAATTGGGGAATTGGCTCCATTGGATTGGCCTGTGGCCACATCTGTGGAGTATTGTCTGATTGTCGAGCAGTGTGGGAGGACCCAGTCCACAATGAGTGGTGCCACCCTGGGCAGGTTGTTGTGTACTGTATAAGAAGGCAGGCTGGGCATGAGCCAGGGGAGCAAGCCAGTGAACAGCATTCCTCCATGGCCTGTGCTTCAGCTCCTGCCTCCAGGTTCCTGCCCTGAGCTCCTGCCTTGGGATCCCTGAGTGATGAACTGTGACCCAGGAGATGTAAGCTGAATAAACCCTTTCCTCCCCAAGTTGGTGTTGGTCAGAGTGTTTTGTCACAGCAATGGAAGACAAACTAGAACAGGTCGGATTAATAAGTGGCACTTCTGAGACCCGCAGTGTGAGCCCTCCCTCCTCAGCTGAGTGCACTTCCCTGCCACAGCCCACTCAGGAGTCCAGTCCACGAGGAGCTTGAGCTGTAGTCAAGGTGGAGCTCGCCACGCAGACCACGCTGACCTCGATCTCACAGAGATCTACCTTTTTGGTCTGCGGGAATCAAAGGTGTGTGCCACCACACCCAACTTTATTTTTTTTAAAGGTGTGTACCACCATACCTGGCTTAAAGAGGGTTCTTAGCTGCCATGTGGGTGCTGAGAATCAAAACCAGGTCCTCTGGAACAGCAGTTGGTGCTCTTAACCACTGAGCCATCTCTCCAGCCCCCCAACTTTATTTTTGAGATAGGGTCTTGCTATGTTGCCCAGGTTGGCCCTGGGCTCAAATCCTCCTGCCTGCTTGGGCCATGGCACCTGTCTGCTTCAGAGAATACAGCATGTCAGTCTCTCTGAAAACAGAAAGAGACTTTCCACATATGACTGATGGCCAACCAAGTCACCGTGGAGGCGGTGTTGGGGGGAGGAAAGAGAATGGTTATCAGGTGTCAAATATGGTACCTGAGCAGTAAAACAGAAAGCCCTGCTTAGTGGTCCCCGCCTGCCATCCCAGCACTTGGAAGTGGAGGCGGGAGGACAGCCAGGCGGAGAGCAGTGTCAGCTATCGAGCAAGAGAGCATCTTAAAACCAGAGGACACTGTGTGGTCTGAGAGACAGTGCTGGCCTTTCAAGGAACCCACAACAGACTGAGGATAAGTTCCAGAAGGTTTTCTACCCTGAGCCCTGCTCTACTCTGCATAGCTGGCTCTCCAAGGCCTTTTCACCTACAAACAGGAAGCACAGAATGCAGAAAAGCAGGAACTCAGTAAGAACCCCAGAGCCATGTGGCCTAGGGCAGGTTGTGTGGCCTTTCTGAACTCCCCACAGGACTGAGGGCTCTGACTGGAGGCCGTGGCCCGGTGGCCTAGCCCTGACTCACAGGAAAGGCTGCGGGGTAGCTCTGCCTCTGCCTCCTGAGTGCTGGGATTAAAGGCATGTACCACCATGCCTGGGGACTGCTATATTTTTTAAGTTACTCTTAAGAGTTGTATGGAGAGGGCACGTGTATGGAGGTCAGAGAGGACTCGGTTCTTTCCTTCCAGCACATGGGTCCTGGGAATCGAGCTCCGACTGTGCGTGTGGGCAGCATGTGCCTTTCTGGAGCCCCCCGGCTGTGTGTGTGGACAGCATGTGCCATTCTGGAGCCCTCTTGTTGGCCCTGTTTGGTTTTTTTTTTTTTGTCTTTTCGAGACAGGGTCTCCCTGTAGCCCCAGCTATCCTGGAACTCACTCTGTAGACCAGGCTGGCCTTGAACTCACAAAGATCCATCTGCCTCTGCCTCCTAAGTGCTAGGATTAAAGGCGTGCGCCACCACGCCCGGCTCTGGCCCTGGTTTTATTTTAACCCTCAGATCTCAGGTCTTACAGGTTGGGACACTGAGGGGCCAGGAAGCTGCAGTGGCTTTGTTTGGTGACAAAGAGCTGGTAAGGAACAGTCCACTGAGTGTCTTCTGTCTGTGTCCCTTGGGGGCTTGGAGGCCAGGCCAGTCACCAGGATGGCCACCCACAAGAAGAAACACTGGAAATTGGTCAAAAGACACTCAGCTAGCAGGGTGTGGTGATGGGCCTGTGACCCAGGCTTCAGGTGACGGGCAGGAGGACCCAGAGTTCCAGGCCTAGACTACACAGCAATACTCCACCCTAAACTGGAGGCTGGCTCAGTGGCCGAGAGCATTCGCTACAGAAACACGGGGAGCACGCTGAATCCCCAGCACACACACTAAAAACTGGGGGTGTGGTTCAACTCAGGGAAGTGGGGTAAAGGGCCACATATCTTCTTCCTCTCAGGACAAATGTGGATTGTAAGTGCGGACAGCCATAAAAATTAGTGGGAAACCGTGCCCTCCCCAGCTCCAATTTATACAGAAGAAACTGAAACAGAATGAGGATCGGCTGCCTATAAAACAAACAGGAAAGTGTTTCTAATCTTGGAGACCCCTGAACACCAATGTGGCCATCAGAGTCAGTTGTCATGAGACCATCACCCAGCATTTCCACCTAGTGAGGGAGGAGGCGTGCACGCGCGCATTTGTGTGTGTGTGTGTGTGTGTGTGTGTGTGCATAAGCATGTAGAAGTCAGAGGACAGCTTGTGGAAACTGGTTCTGTCCTCCCATGGATGGAACTTAGGTTAGGCTTGGTGCCAAGCACATCTATCCACTGAGCCATCTTGGTGCCCAAAAATGCCCCCTTCAATGACAAGAAACTTAACATCTATCACATTCACTAGAGCAGGCTTGGAGCCCTCCACACACAAGGTTTAGTATATTAACAAGATTATGCAATTTATGAACAATTTGATCACCTCTCAAAAGTAACCTTGGGGCTAGAGAGATGGCTCAGTGGTTAAGAGCACTGACTGCTCTTGCAGAGTATCCGGGTTCGATTCCCAGCACCCACATGGTGGCTAAGAACGGTCTTGGGCCAGGTGTGGTGGTGCACGTCTTTAATCTGAACACTCAAGAGGCAGAGGCAGACAGATCTCTGTGAGTTCAAGGCCAGCCTGGTCTACAAAGCGAGCTCCAGGCCAGCTGGGACTAAAGGGAAACCTTGTCTCAAAAAGACACCCCCCCCCAAAAAAAAAGTAACCTCATACCCATCTGTAGTCAAAGGATTAAAAAAATGGAACACCTGATGAATTTGCATGAAGGATTAAAAAAATGGAACACCTGATGAATTTGCATGTCACCCTTGTCCAGGGCCATCTCATCATCTCTGTATTGTTCCAATTTTAGTAGCTGTGCTGCTGAAGCTGCACACCCCCTCCCCCCCATTCAGGGTCTTAGGTAGCCCAGGCTGGCCTCAGAGGCTGGTTTTGAATTTCTGATCTATCCACCTCTCAAGAGCTGAGTCAACAGGGAGCACAGTTTATGCATTCGTGGGACCAAACCCTGGGCTTTGTGACTGCAGGCGTGGCCCTACCAACTGAATACACCTCAGTCCTCGGTTGGCTTTTTTTCTTTTTTTGGTCTTTTTGAGACAGGGTCTACCTGTAGCCCCAGCTATGTAGACCAGGCTGTGTCCTGGAACTCACAGAGGTACACCTACCTCTGCTTCCCCCCACCCAGGGCTGGGATTAAAGAAGTGACCACGCCCAGCCAGCGTGGCTTTAGACAGCTTAGTAATGTTGCCTGTAGTCTTGGGCTTCCTGCTCAGCCTCTGGAGTAGCTGAGCCCGCATGGCCCACACCCAACCTAAGAACCAACTTTCACAGTCACACTGAGTTTCTAGATTCATGAGTTGTCTCAAAAGAAGAAAAAGTTGGTCTGATGAGGCGAGCACACTGAATCCTGGCAAATTTCCAAGTGTGGAAATCTCAAGGGCTCTGAGCGGCTCCACAGAGGCACCAACGCACACACAATTTTGAAAGAAACGGCTAGTCATCCCTAGCTCCGCCTCTTCCTGCAATCAAAGCCTTCCACCGGCTACAAAGGATTTCCCTTATAAGGTAAAAGAGGCTTGCTAGATACTTGTGGCCAAAGAACCGGAAGACGTCGGTTAATCACACAAAAATCTAAACGAAACCAGCTGTTGGGAAGCGGGCCCAGAGTCTGGCAGCGAGCCTCCCGCTCTACTCCTGTTCCCTCCCCGCTGGTCTCCACTCTGCGCCCTGGAATCGACTTCAGACTTATTTCCACAGCCAAGAGAAGCGCGCTAAGGCAGGCAAACTTTTAAAGAATGTTTAGAAAGCATCCTCCACCCCTGGGCGGCCGCATTCCTGGCTCCCTGGCTGTCCCGACGACTTTGCAGAAAAATGGTTGGGGTGTCCCAGAGAGACGTCTGGGGTGGGGCTCCCGTGCCGGCTTCCTCTGGCCAGGGGTCCCCAGGGCGGGCTACCCGCGCCGCAGCTCCCCACGAGCACCAACTCCAACTCCCAGGGCCCCGGGCGTCCCGGCGCTGCACACCGCTTGGTTGTGTGGGTCTCCACAAACCCTGGTCTCCCCAACGCCGCTCACCCTCCCCTCCCCGGTCTCGGCTGCTCACCCTCCTCTCCCCGGTCTCGGCTGCTCACCCTCCTCTCCCCGGTCTCGGCTGCTCACCCTCCTCTCCCCGGTCTCGGCTGCTCACCCTCCTCTAGAAGACTCTAGGACACGGACCGAGCACTCTGCGTGCCAGAGATGGGATTGGAACCCAGATCCGTGTGTAGCCCTCCTAGTTCTGGGATGACCAGGTGGGGGCCCCGTCCTCTTTCAGAGTTATTAACCCCCAGACCTGCTGCAAAAGCGCACAGAGCTGGTGTTCCGACAACGGCGCGGGAGGTGGGGGGGGCGCTAGCAAACACCCAGAGGGGCTTGGGAAGAAAAGGTGGGGCCCTGCAGCCCTGGGCCGTGCTCTCCGCGGGCACTGAGTGCCCATCTGCGCTTCCGCCCCCTCCCGCGGCCGACACGTCGCCGCCGCGCCCCAGGGACCTGCAGCGAAAGTTGGGCCGAGCAGCGGCGCCCCCTCCCCCCGCGGCCCGCTGCAGACAATGGGGCCCGGCGCGTGCGAGCTGCGCGATCCCCGCAGCCCGGCCCCCGCCGCCTCCGCACCCGGGGAGCGCCCGCGCCCCACCCAGCCTTGCGCCCTGCGGGGATGCAGCTCCCGCTCCCGAGCCCGGGGCAGCGGTCGCGGGGTCCAGGGTTCCCTGGTCCCTCGGGCGGCCCAGACCAGGAGGGAGGGCTCAGAAAGCTGGCGGGGCTGCAGCCGGGAAGGGCGGGGGCAGGCGGCGGGCTCCGGGAGTTTGGAGCGCGGACAGGACGGGGCCGGGGGCCGGGCAGGCTGGCCGCTCACTTTCTCGCGCCGCTCGCGCTCGCCGTCCAGCTCGCGCTGCAGGGCCTGTGCGCGGTCCTCCGCGTCGTCCGCCTGCTGCTGCAGGGCCTGGATCTTTCGCTTCACCGCCTCCAGAGAGTTGAGGCCGGCCATGGCGGGGCGCTCGCTGGGCTGCGCTCTGGAGACAGCGGCGGGCCGCGCCCGGGCCCAGCCTTGGCCACGCGGGGCCCCCGCCTCTCCCCGCCCCCGGCCGCCGTCGGGGCGATGAGGTCACCGGGCGGCCCGCGACGTCAGCGCCGCTGGGGGAGGGCCTGACGTCGGCACCGCTGGCCGCCGCTGCCCGGCCGCTCACAGACTTTTTTGGAGCCGGCGCCTTGCCCCGGGCTCCCAGGCCTCCCGCGAGGCCCTTCCCGCCCCGCTTACGTCGGAGGCCTTCTTCTCGGTCAGCTCCAGCTTCTCCCGCGCGTCCTTCAGGGCCTCGGAGTACTTGTCCAGCTCATCCTCGGTACCCTTCAGTTGCTTCTGGAGGTGCGTCACCTCCTCTTCCACCTGGGGACCAGAAGGGGACGTTAGTCTGGACCTCATAAATCCTCTGCAACATGTCCCGCATCTCGGGGGGCTCAGTGTAAACTATGGATAGCAGCTGGGAGTGGTGGCCCATACCTGTCATCACAGGATTTGGGAGGCTAAGGCAGAGGGATCAGGAGTTTGACGCTAACCTGGGCTAATTGGAGGCCCTACCTCAAAATATACAGACAATACAGCTCAGAGGTAAAGGCACTTGGGGCCAAGCCCAAAGACCTGAATTCAATTTCTGGGGCCCATATAGGACAGAACTGACTTCCGTAAGTTGTCCCCTGACCTTCACATGTGCTACTCACCCCTGCCTCCGAAAATATATACACAATACAAATGCAGCAAGTATGAATACATGCTACCTGTTGGTAGGTTCGTACCCCTCTCTAGGGACCAGTGGTTTCTAACCTGGGCTCCCCACACTCTTGGGGAAGCCATGTATAGCTTTAGTTTGCCAATAGCTACTGCAAATTACATTTGGCATTTAGGACTGCAGTTTTTTCTGACTCCTGTTTAAGTAAAGATGTGCTTCCCTCTAGTACCTGGCTCTACTTCCCCAGGCTCCCTGTAGCTCCTTCTGATAAGGAAAAGTTACATTTGTGTGTGTGTGTGTGTGTGTGTGTGTGTGTGTGTGTGTGTGTGTCTTTTTGAGACTGGGTTTTCCCTGTAGCCAGTGGCCTGGAACTCACTATATACTGGCTTTGAGCTCACGGAAATCTGCCCATCTCTGCCTCCAAGTGCTGGGACTAAAGTGGGCTACCATACCTAGTGGAAAAGTTACATTCTTCCTTTTTTTTTTTTTTCTGGTGTTTTTGAGACAGGGTCTCCCTGTAGCCCCAGCTGTCCTGGAACTCACTCTGTAGATCAGGCTGGCCTTGAACTCACAAAGATCTGCCTGCCTCTGCCTCCCAAGTGCTAGGATTAAAGGCGTGCGCCACCACGCCCGGCTTTTTTTTTTTTTTGGTCTTTTTGAGACAGGGTCTTCCTGTAGTCCCAGCTGTCCTGGAACTCACTCTGGAGACCAGGTTGGTCTTGAACTCACAAAGATTCGCCTGCCTCTGCCTCCCCAGTGCTTCTAACTATGTAGTTAGATAATCTTCCTTTAAGCTTAGACTATTCTGAAGTTCCTTTGTTTCACTTACTGGTAGCTACCAATCCTGGGATGTTTTAGCACTCAGTGATGTTTTACTGCTCTGATGTGTCCTCTACCTAGACGGTTTATTGCTCTGTTACATCTTGACACCCTGCGATGCTTTCCACTGACTGTCTAGCTGCTAATAAAGGATGAAACTAAGCATGGAAAGTTCACCAAACCAAACCGTTTAATGAGGGACCTGCCACTTAATCCAAAAAAAAGTGTAGATCAAACATGCAGATACTAAATTTCTGCCAGTGATAATCTGTTTTCGTAACCTGCAGTGACAGCTTGACTGATTCCTATCCCAATCAGCCTGGCCTGACTATACATCAAAGGGTGGCATGGCAAATGTCCGACTCCTGCCTGGGATGTCCACTGTACTGTGTAAGCTGTGATGACAGGTGAACTCAGGAGGAATTTTCCTGAGATAACATCATGAAAAGAGACATAGGGGCCACATGCCGTCCATAATGTGATGACATAAGAAGGCTGTGCTTCTGTTCAGGGCCCAGAAAACCTAGAAGTCTTGGTTGTTGATTGCCCTCATGCAGAGAGAGTAAACAAGCTTTCTGACTCTTTCCTGGGTGGATTTGTGAGCTCTCAGCTGTTAGAGGAATTTTTTCTGTAACACCTTTAGTTCTGCACCTCAGTTTCACAGCCAGAGAATTTTCTAATGGGTGTGCCAAAATATTCCCCGAAGAGCTCAGTCCTCGGCTTTACAGGCTCCATTGGAAGACCTGCCTTCAAAGACAGGCTTCTCTGTAAGCTCCAGTTACACCTCTTTTGATTTTTCACATTTTCTGTGCATTTTTTTTTTTTCTTCCTGTAGCCCCAGCTGGCCTGGAACTCTCTCTGTAGACCAGGCTGGCCTTGACTCACAGAGATCCGCTGCCTTTGCCTCCCAAGTGCTGGGATTAAAGAGCCTGACTGCTGTGCATCTTTTAATGAACATGTCCCTTAACCTCCTCCAAATTCTACCCCGTTTTTCTCCTGCACCCATAGACTCCATCTGCCTCAACACCTTGTCATCCCTTCTGGGTCAGTGGCAAGCCGCTCAGTGTCCTGTCGCTGCGGGTCCCCTGGGTCACTCGGGGTCCTAGGTGAGAACAGGATGAGCTGTCCCCAAGGCCACCCTGGACACAGCCCCTGTCCGTTGCCAGGACTGTGACTGGACCCATCCCTACTTCTGTAGCCCTTCAGGCCAAAGTCTGTCTACGAGGCCCGGAACTTGACCTCCAGGTCCCAGCCCTAGATGTATAACTCCCTTGTCTGGCCTCGATTTCCACATGTGCGGAGTGGAAACCTGGGCCTGGTTCCAGACTCCGAGCACTTGGGGCAGCTATTTTTGACTGAGAAGGAAGCCGGTTTCTTTTTTTTTTTTGTCTTTTCGAGACAGGGTTCCCTGTAGCCCCAGCTGACCTGGAACTCACTCTGTAGACCAGGGTGGCCTTGACTCACAAATATCCACCTGCCTCTGCCTCCCAAGTGCTAGGATTAAAGGTGTGTGCCACCACGCCCGCGGAAGCCAGTTTCTTTAAGACAGCTCAGGCCTGGCCTGGCACCCACTGTTTCTGTGCAGACTGATGGATTGGCATGCTTACTGGGCACCTACTGTATGCGCAGCACGGGATCTCTGAGCATGAACTGGAGATCTGACTGCGGGGCTGTCAGGGTGTGAAGACAGCTTGAGGGGTCTTTGTGTTGCTTGTGTGTGTGTGTGTGTGTGTGTGTGTGGTGTATATGGTATGTATTCTGGTGTCTGTGTGGTGATCTGTGTGTTGTAGTGTGTGTGTACAGTATGTGTCTATGTGTATGGTCTGTGTGTGGTTTGTATGTGTGTTGTCTGTATATATGGATATGTTTGTGGTTGTGTGGTGTTTGTGTATTTTTATGTTTATGGTGTGTGTGCGTGCGCGCGTGCTCAGGTGCTCACCCATGTGGACACACGGAGCCAAAGACTGACATTAGCTCTTTTATTGGTCGCTCTTTACATTATTATTATTATTATTATTATTATTATTATTTTGGTCTTTTTGAGACAGAGTCTTCCTGTAGCCCAGCTGGCCTAGAACTCGATATGTAGACCAGGCTGGCCTTGAACTCACAGAGATCGGTCTGCCTCTTGCCTTCCTAGTGGGGATTAAAGGTGTGGGCCTTTGCCCATCTCTACCTCATTTTTGAGGCAGGGTTCACTGTGTCTGGTGCTCAGGGATCCGGTTGGCCCTGGGGACCATTCTGTGTCAGGTCTCATTGCTGGGATTCCTGGCTTGAACTGGGTGTTGAGACCTGAGCTCAGGCTCTTATGTTGTGTACAAGCATTTACCACTAAACCATCTCCCAGCCCCCAGGAAGACTGTTGATTGACTCCATAACACCCCATGCCCACAGTGGTGGGAGGTGAGTATGAAAAGTAAACAGGACTAACAGGAACTGGCTGAACTTGGTGCACAAAGCACATGTGGGTGTGTGCAGCCTTCCCTGCGAGTCAATTCCCTTTTTGGGGGCTCAGTTTCCCAGTAGAATGGTCACAGAACACAGTTTAGTGAGGTGGAGGCAGGATGTGGGGTCAGAGGGCAGCAGTGGCGGATGCCGCTGCCCTGGGACTGAGCAGCAGGAAGCAGAGGCTGCCGCCTGCCCATCCTGCCCCCGCACTGGACAGGATGGCTGGGACCATATCTGCCTGGAGGTCCGGGTTCCTGACTGGCTCTGTCTGGCCTCCTGTAGTATCAGACCCTCTGGGGAAGGGGAGTCTGTGTCTACCCCCGCAGCCTCTGTCAGCAGCACGAGCGACCAGCCTCTTGCACTGCACCTGCCTTCTGTCAGGCCTTTGGGACCTGGTGGTGTTCCATGTCTGGCCACCTCTGAGCATTACCAGAGGGGTTCAAGAGGTGGGGGGGCTCAGACAGAGGATCTGGGGCAGGTGCCAGCAGCCAGGCCAGGCGTGGGGTGCACATGTGCCGTGCCGTCCGTACTTGGGTAGCTGAGAAAGGAGGAGTGCTCTGGTTTGCAGAGCAGCCTGGGCCACATGACTGGTCGGTGGTGCCAGGAACAGGGAGATGGCTTAGCAGGTAAAGCACTTTGGACAAAGCCGAATGACCAGAGTTTCATTCCTGCAGCCCCATGGTGGAAAGAGACCCACTTCTGCAAGTTGTCCTCACATGAACACACCCCACCCAAATAAATAATGTAAAAAACCAAAAAGAAAGAAAGAAACCTGGATTTGAACTCAAGGAACTCCCTCTGAGCAGGTGGCTTTAGAGAAAGAAGAGAAAAGAATAGAAAAGTCAGGCTGGGGAAGGCTCTGTGGTAAGAGAGCACACGGGGTGGGGGGGGGTGGTCTGAATTCAAATCCCAAGCACTCATAAAAAACTGAATATGGCCAGGTGTGGTGGAACATGGCTTTAATCCCAGCACTGGGAGGCAGAGACAGGCAGATCTCTGTGAGTTCAAGGCCAGCCTGGTCCATACAGGGAGTTCAGGCCAGTGAGGCTACAGGGAGACCTGTCTAAACACAAAAAACAAACAAATGACAATAAAAGAAACTAAATGTGCAGGTGGAGGTGCCATAGCCCCAGCACTGTGGGATTCAGTGATAGGAGGAGGCTCACGGGGCTCACGGGCTGCTAGCTTAGCTCCAGCTTCAGAGACAAACCGTGTCCCAAGAGCATGAGAGAGTGGCAGTGCAGAGCACCAGTGTCCTCTGGCTGTCGAGACACAGATGTGGCCCCCCACCCCCAATGTACGTGTGCAATGAAAGATCCAGTTAGAGGCAACACAACTTGTCCACCATTTTGGCTACAGAACTGGGTGGGGCCTGCAAGAACCTTCTCTTTTGAGCTCGTAGCTCTCTTGAGAGATTAAGCTATACAAATCGTAATTTACTGAGAAGTGGAGCTGCACATGTGCCAGCCCAGCCTTTGACGAGGACTCTGACGGACAGAAGCCTGCAGTCCAGCTGGGCCAGGGCCAGGCCAGTGTTCCGGCCAGGGAGGGGCACAGGGAAGGAGGGTGGAGCCGGCCAACACAGATGTGTCACAGACTCCCAGGGCAGCCCTGGGACAGTGGGGGTTGGGGAGGCCCAAAGGGGAAGTCGGGCGGGGCAGGAAATAACCCCACATTTATCGAGCTTACTCCATGCCGGGCACTGGGCCAAAGGTTCCACCTGTGCAGTCACCCCTGAGCCATGTCAGCGGGGCCGATCTGTCACTTCCTACCTCATGTGGGGTCACAGAGACTCAGGGCTGGGGGTGATGGCGCCGGCCTAATCAGGGCCCTGCATTTGGAGTTACCATGCCTATGGTCTCCTGGGCTTACCTGAGACCTCAGATACTCCTGTGGGCTCTGCAGGTGGCCCCTATGTTGAGGGAAAGCTCTGAGAGTTGGCACACAGACGTGGGAAAGGGCCTTGGGCCCTCCTCTTCCTACCTGGCACTCTTCACAGCAGACCACAGCATACATAAACACAGACATAAATATAGACACCAAATGCATATGCACATCAACCACACCACCCGATAATGCCCTCAAGTGAAGATAGGACATAGTCACGCATCACAGCAGATGAACACGCATGCTCTGACTGTGCACAGGCACAGGCATGATCCACACACAGCGTTGGCCCGGGCCACCCCTCCCTCCTCACTTTCTCTCTACTCCTTGGCTCCCCCCCTCCCCCCGCAGCCCGCTGCAGTGAGGTCCTGCCACCCACGCCCATGCCACTTCAGAATTGTCTCAGCCATAGGTGCTGCTTGTGAGTGCGCAACCCAGGCCGCTGTTGCAGCCTCCCAGAAGTGCTTGTGTGTGTGTGTGTGCGCACGCATGCGCACGCTCACGTGTATTTATATGTGTGTGTGTGTGTGTACGTATGTTAGTGTGTGTGCGTGTATGTTATGTGTGTGTGTGTGCATGTGTGTGTTTTTTGAAACATGGTGGGGGGCAGAGGCACAANAGAGCTCAGTCCTCGGCTTTACAGGCTCCATTGGAAGACCTGCCTTCAAAGACAGGCTTCTCTGTAAGCTCCAGTTACACCTCTTTTGATTTTTCACATTTTCTGTGCATTTTTTTTTTCTTCCTGAAGCCCCAGCTGGCCTGGAACTCTCTCTGTAGACCAGGCTGGCCTTGACTCACAGAGATCCGCCTGCCTTTGCCTCCCAAGTGCTGGGATTAAAGAGCCTGACTGCTGTGCATCTTTTAATGAACATGTCCCTTAACCTCCTCCAAATTCTACCCCGTTTTTCTCCTGCACCCATAGACTCCATCTGCCTCAACACCTTGTCATCCCTTCTGGGTCAGTGGCAAGCCGCTCAGTGTCCTGTCGCTGCGGGTCCCCTGGGTCACTCGGGGTCCTAGGTGAGAACAGGATGAGCTGTCCCCAAGGCCACCCTGGACACAGCCCCTGTCCGTTGCCAGGACTGTGACTGGACCCATCCCTACTTCTGTAGCCCTTCAGGCCAAAGTCTGTCTACGAGGCCCGGAACTTGACCTCCAGGTCCCAGCCCTAGATGTATAACTCCCTTGTCTGGCCTCGATTTCCACATGTGCGGAGTGGAAACCTGGGCCTGGTTCCAGACTCCGAGCACTTGGGGCAGCTATTTTTGACTGAGAAGGAAGCCGGTTTCTTTTTTTTTTTGTCTTTTCGAGACAGGGTCTCCCTGTAGCCCCAGCTGACCTGGAACTCACTCTGGAGACCAGGTTGGCCTTGAACTCACAAAGATTCGCCTGCCTCTGCCTCCCCAGTGCTTCTAACTATGTAGTTAGATAATCTTCCTTTAAGCTTAAACTATTCTGAAGTTCCTTTGTTTCACTTACTGGTAGCTACCAATCCTGGGATGTTTTAGCACTCAGTGATGTTTTACTGCTCTGATGTGTCCTCTACCTAGACGGTTTATTGCTCTGTTACATCTTGACACCCTGCGATGCTTTCCACTGACTGTCTAGCTGCTAATAAAGGATGAAACTAAGCATGGAAAGTTCACCAAACCAAACCGTTTAATGAGGGACCTGCCACTTAATCCAAAAAAAAGTGTAGATCAAACATGACAGATACCTAAATTTCTGCCAGTGATAATCTGTTTTCGTAACCTGCAGTGACAGCTTGACTGATTCCTATCCCAATCAGCCTGGCCTGACTATACATCAAAGGGTGGCATGGCAAATGTCCGACTCCTGCCTGGGATGTCCACTGTACTGTGTAAGCTGTGATGACCAGGTGAACTCAGGAAGGAATTTTCCTGAGATAACATCATGAAAAGAGACATAGGGGCCACATGCCGTCCATAATGTGATGACATAAGAAGGCTGTGCTTCTGTTCAGGGCCCAGAAAACCTAGAAGTCTTGGTTGTTGATTGCCCTCATGCATAGGAAGAGAGTAAACAAGCTTTCTGACTCTTTCCTGGGTGGATTTGTGAGCTCTCAGCTGTTAGAGGAATTTTTTCTGTAACACCTTTAGTTCTGCACCTCAGTTTCACAGCCAGAGAATTTTCTAATGGGTGTGCCAAAATATTCCCCGAAGAGCTCAGTCCTCGGCTTTACAGGCTCCATTGGAAGACCTGCCTTCAAAGACAGGCTTCTCTGTAAGCTCCAGTTACACCTCTTTTGATTTTTCACATTTTCTGTGCATTTTTTTTTTCTTCCTGCAGCCCCAGCTGGCCTGGAACTCTCTCTGTAGACCAGGCTGGCCTTGACTCACAGAGATCCGCCTGCCTTTGCCTCCCAAGTGCTGGGATTAAAGAGCCTGACTGCTGTGCATCTTTTAATGAACATGTCCCTTAACCTCCTCCAAATTCTACCCCGTTTTTCTCCTGCACCCATAGACTCCATCTGCCTCAACACCTTGTCATCCCTTCTGGGTCAGTGGCAAGCCGCTCAGTGTCCTGTCGCTGCGGGTCCCCTGGGTCACTCGGGGTCCTAGGTGAGAACAGGATGAGCTGTCCCCAAGGCCACCCTGGACACAGCCCCTGTCCGTTGCCAGGACTGTGACTGGACCCATCCCTACTTCTGTAGCCCTTCAGGCCAAAGTCTGTCTACGAGGCCCGGAACTTGACCTCCAGGTCCCAGCCCTAGATGTATAACTCCCTTGTCTGGCCTCGATTTCCACATGTGCGGAGTGGAAACCTGGGCCTGGTTCCAGACTCCGAGCACTTGGGGCAGCTATTTTTGACTGAGAAGGAAGCCGGTTTCTTTTTTTTTTTGTCTTTTCGAGACAGGGTCTCCCTGTAGCCCCAGCTGACCTGGAACTCACTCTGTAGACCAGGGTGGCCTTGAACTCACAAATATCCACCTGCCTCTGCCTCCCAAGTGCTAGGATTAAAGGTGTGTGCCACCACGCCCGGCGGAAGCCAGTTTCTTTAAGACAGCTCAGGCCTGGCCTGGCACCCACTGTTTCTGTGCAGACTGATGGATTGGCATGCTTACTGGGCACCTACTGTATGCGCAGCACGGGATCTCTGAGCATGAACTGGAGATCTGACTGCGGGGCTGTCAGGGTGTGAAGACAGCTTGAGGGGTCTTTGTTTGCTTGTGTGTGTGTGTGTGGTGTATATGGTATGTATCTGTGTCTGTGTGTGTATCTGTGGTGTTTGTAGTGTGTGTACAGTATGTGTCTATGTGTATGTCTGTGTGTGGTATTTGTGAGTATGTGTGTTGTCTGTATATATGGGATATGTTTGTGGTGTGTGGTGTTTGTGTATTTTTATGTTTATGGTGTGTGTGCGTGCGCGCGTGCTCAGGTGCTCACCCATGTGGACACACGGAGCCAAAGACTGACATTAGCTCTTTTTTGGTCGCTCTCTACATTATTATTATTATTATTATTATTATTATTATTATTTTGGTCTTTTTGAGACAGAGTCTTCCTGTAGCCCCAGCTGGCCTAGAACTCGATATGTAGACCAGGCTGGCCTTGAACTCACAGAGATCGGTCTGCCTCTGCCTTCCTAGTGCTGGGATTAAAGGTGTGGGCCTTTGCCCATCTCTACCTCATTTTTTGAGGCAGGGTGTCACTGTGTCTGGTGCTCAGGGATCCGGTTGGCCCTGGGGACCATTCTGTGTCAGGTCTCATTGCTGGGATTCCTGGCTTGAACTGGGTGTTGAGACCTGAGCTCAGGCTCTTATGTTGTGTACAAGCATTTACCACTAAACCATCTCCCAGCCCCCAGGAAGACTGTTGATTGACTCCATAACACCCCATGCCCACAGTGATGGGAGGTGAGTATGAAAAGTAAACAGGACTAACAGGAACTGGCTGAACTTGGTGCACAAAGCACATGTGGGTGTGTGCAGCCTTCCCTGCGAGTCAATTCCCTTTTTGGGGGCTCAGTTTCCCAGTAGAATGGTCACAGAACACAGTTTAGTGAGGTGGAGGCAGGATGTGGGGTCAGAGGGCAGCAGTGGCGGATGCCGCTGCCCTGGGACTGAGCAGGCAGGAAGCAGAGGGCTGCCGCCTGCCCATCCTGCCCCCGCACTGGACAGGATGGCTGGGACCATATCTGCCTGGAGGTCCGGGCTCCTGACTGGCTCTGTCTGGCCTCCTGTAGTATCAGACCCTCTGGGGAAGGGGAGTCTGTGTCTACCCCCCCAGCCTCTGTCAGCAGCACGAGCGACCAGCCTCTTGCACTGCACCTGCCTTCTGTCAGGCCTTTGGGACCTGGTGGTGTTCCATGTCTGGCCACCTCTGAGCATTACCAGAGGGGTTCAAGGGGTGGGGGGGCTCAGACAGAGGATCTGGGGCAGGTGCCGGCAGCCAGGCCAGGCGTGGGGTGCACATGTGCCGTGCCGTCCGTACTTGGGTAGCTGAGAAAGGAGGAGTGCTCTGGTTTGCAGAGCAGCCTGGGCCACATGACTGGTCGGTGTGCCAGGAAACCAGGGGAGATGGCTTAGCAGGTAAAGGCACTTTGGACAAAGCCGAATGACCAGAGTTTCATTCCTGCAGCCCACATGGTGGAAAGAGACCCACTTCTGCAAGTTGTCCTCACATGAACACACCCCACCCTAAATAAATAATGTAAAAACCAAAAAGAAAAGAAAGAAACCTGGATTTGAACTCAAGGAACTCCCTCTGAGCAGGTGGCTTTAGAGAAAGAGAGAAAAGAATAGAAAAGTCAGGCTGGGGAATGGCTCTGTGGGTAAGAGAGCACACGGGGGTGGGGTGGGGGGTGGTCTGAATTCAAATCCCAAGCACTCATAAAAAACTGAATATGGCCAGGTGTGGTGGAACATGGCTTTAATCCCAGCACTGGGAGGCAGAGACAGGCAGATCTCTGTGAGTTCAAGGCCAGCCTGGTCCATACAGGGAGTTCTAGGCCAGGTGAGGCTACAGGGAGACCCTGTCTCAAAACAAAACAAAACAAACAAATGACAATAACAAGAAACTAAATGTGCAGGCGGAGGTGCCATAGCCCCAGCACTGTGGGATTCAGTGATAGGAGGAGGCTCACGGGGCTCACGGGCTGCTAGCTTAGCTCCAGCTTCAGAGACAAACCGTGTCCCAAGAGCATGAGAGAGTGGCAGTGCAGAGCACCAGTGTCCTCTGGCTGTCGAGACACAGATGTGGCCCCCCACCCCCAATGTACGTGTGCAATGAAAGATCCAGTTAGAGGCAACACAACTTGTCCACCATTTTGGCTACAGAACTGGGTGGGGCCTGCAAGAACCTTCTCTTTTGAGCTCGTAGCTCTCTTGAGAGATTAAGCTATACAAATCGTAATTTACTGAGAAGTGGAGCTGCACATGTGCCAGCCCAGCCTTTGACGAGGACTCTGACGGACAGAAGCCTGCAGTCCAGCTGGGCCAGGGCCAGGCCAGTGTGCCGGCCAGGGAGGGGCACAGGGAAGGAGGGTGGAGCCGGCCAACACAGATGTGTCACAGACTCCCAGGGCAGCCCTGGGACAGTGGGGGTTGGGGAGGCCCAAAGGGGAAGTCGGGCGGGGCAGGAAATAACCCCACATTTATCGAGCTTACTCCATGCCGGGCACTGGGCCAAAGGTTCCACCTGTGCAGTCACCCCTGAGCCATGTCAGCGGGGCCGATCTGTCACTTCCTACCTCATGTGGGGTCACAGAGACTCAGGGCTGGGGGTGATGGCGCCGGCCTAATCAGGGCCCTGCATTTGGAGTCACCATGCCTATGGTCTCCTGGGCTTACCTGAGACCTCAGATACTCCTGTGGGCTCTGCAGGTGGCCCCTATGTTGAGGGAAAGCTCTGAGAGTTGGCACCACAGACGTGGGGACAGGGCTGCCCTCCTTCCTACCTGGCACTCTTCACAGCAGACACACAGACATACATAAACACAGACATAAATATAGACACCAAATGCATATGCACATCACACACACACACCCCTATGACCCTCAGTGAAGAAATAGGACATAGTCACGCATCACAGCAGATGAACACGCATGCTCTGACTGTGCACAGGCACAGGCATGATCCACACACAGCGTCCCGGGCCACCCCCTCCCTCCTCACTTTCTCTCTACTCCTTGGCTCCCCCCCTCCCCCCGCAGCCCGCTGCAGTGAGGTCCTGCCACCCACGCCCATGCCACTTCAGAATTGTCTCAGCCATAGGTGCTGCTTGTGAGTGCGCAACCCAGGCCGCTGTTGCAGCCTCCCAGAAGTGCTTGTGTGTGTGTGTGTGCGCACGCATGCGCACGCTCACGTGTATTTATATGTGTGTGTGTGTGTGTACGTATGTATGTGTGTGTGCGTGTATGTATGTGTGTGTGTGTGCATGTGTGTGTTTTTGACACATGGTGGGGGGCAGAGGACAACTTATGGGGGTCCTTCATTCCACCATGTGGGCCCCGCTGGTCAGATGGCCAGGCTTGGCAGCAGGTCCTGTACCCACTGAACCAACTCACCAGCTAGTTCCCTCACTATTTCTATTCCAGGGCACTAGCTCCCCACTTTTCCCAGACCTGTTCTTGTTACCCCCACCCTCCTCAGGCCCAGAGTATGGCTTCAGGAGTGAAGAGTTAGCACAGAGAGGGTGCTGGGCAGCCAGGACGCAGCCCAGCACTACAGGCTCCTCACCTGTTTGCACTTGTCTTCAGCAGCTTTCTTGTCGGCCTCCGCCTGTTCCGCTCGGTCGATGGCGTTCTCCTTGTCCAGTTTCAGCATCTGCATCTTCTTCTTGATGGCTTCCATGGCTGGCTGCAGGTATGGGTGCGGGCTGTTCCGGCAGTGGCTGAGGCTGAGTGAGCAGTCCAGGCGGAGGCTCAGGCCTTATAGGTGCCCGCCTGCAGAGGGCGAGTCTTGGAGGACGCCCAAGCTGCCAGGCCAGCCTGCACTCGCTCACTCAGGAAGACTTGGCCAGCTCACCGGGCCCTGCAGTCCTGTCCTTATTTGGGCCTAGGCTTTTCTTAAAGAAAAAACAAAAAAGGGAAGGAAGGAAGGAGGGAAGGAGGGAAGGAGGGAAGGAGGGAGGGAGGGAGGGAAGGAAGGAAGGAAGGAAGGAAGGAAGGAAGGAAGGGAGGAAGGGAGGGCAGACCATTTCCACTTATAACCTGGTGACACAGGGCTGGGGCCCAGGGCAGCAAGACAGGTCTTAGGAGGTTCCCCAGAGCACAGCCTGTGCTGGGTTGTACCTGGCAGACTCAGTTTCCCTGGCTGCCATTTGGAAGAATGAAGACTGCTGAGTCCTGGCACTTGGGAGGCAGAGGCAGGTGGAACTCTGTGAGTTCAAGTCCAGCCTGGTCTACAGAGTAAGTTGCAGGCCACTTGGGGGTACAGGGAGACTTGTCTCCAAAAAGTCCAAAAAGTCAAACCAAACAAACAAAAAATCAGTGCTGAGAGGCAGCTCAAACATTAAGAGCACTGGCTGCTCTTGGTTCCCAGCACCCACATGGTGTCTAACACCCATCCTTAAGTCCAGTTCCAGGGGATCTGATGTCCTCTTCTGGCAGCCACAGGCAAAATGCTCATATAGAGGAAATAAAACAAATTTATTTTTTTAAAAAGAGCAAATTCATGGGTTTAAAAAACAGCAAGTGGGCTGGAGAGATGGCCTAGCGGTTAAGAGCACCGACCGCTCTTACAGAGGACTCGGCTTCGATCCCCAGCACCCACATGGCAGCCGAGAACCGTCTGAAACTCCAATTCCAGGAGAACTCCAGTTCCAGGGGAGTCTGACACCCTCTTCTGACCTCCGTGGCATTGCACGACACTGGTGCACAAACCTACATGCAGACAGTACATTCATACACATACAGAAATAAATAAATGCCAGGCGTGGTGGCGCACACTTTTAATCCTAGCACTTGGGAGGCAGAGGCACGCGGATCTCTGTGAGTTCGAGGCCAGCCTGGTCTACAGAGTGAGTTCCAGGACAGCCAGAGCTACAGGGAGACCCTGTCTCAAAAAATAAATAAATAAATAAATAAAAATAAAAAACAGCAAGCAGAAAGTTCTAAGCAGTTTCCTTCCCAGAGCAGGAGCTAAGGGGACCCTCAAGTCCGTTCGGCATCTGCTTCCCTGTGTTCGCTCCCGTGACCCTGTTGTGCAGACTCCGCTTCCTTTAGTGATTACAGCAGACCCTGTTCCATGCACCTCCAAGAAGACTGGGGCTGAAAATGCAGAGGCAGATTGTGAAGGCCTGAGCAATGCCCTGCCTGATGTCACCCTGACTCCAGCCCTAGCAGGTGGGCCTTTTACTGTGCTCATTGCAGACAGGTTCCCTGGTGGCCCCGGCTGGCCTAGCGCTCACCACAGACAGCACTGAACCAGCTGCACCTCTCCGAGGAGTGTTTTCTTTCCGTAGTGTCCCGTGTGAAATCCCCGGGCCTCACCCATGCTCAGCAAGGCCTCTGCCACTGAATAACACCCGCAGCCCCTCACTGGGGGGTTCTAGGTAGGAGCTGTACTGCTTAGCCACACTTTCAGCCTGGCCCTCCCCATTTCACAGCTGGGGAAATTGAGGCCCATGGAAACTCACTCATGGCCACCCAGCTTGTCAGTGACTCAATGAAATGAACAGAACTGGTCAGGTCCGAAGTCCTCCCACCCCCGCCACGGCATCGTGCCCTGACTTCTCACTGGTCACCAGAGCGGAATCATCTAAGTCACTAGGCTTCATCCCTGCAGCTCCGGGGCCTAGTGCTATGGCTGACTCCAGGTCTGAGAGCAGTGACTCAGGAAGTGCATCTGTCCCGCAGGATCAGGCAGCTTGGGGCCCGTCCTGGGAAGGCAGACCCAGCGTCTGGGTCTGGATGTGTCCCTTGCTCTGGGAGCTCCAGGGTGTACCCTGGTGCTGGGAAGGGGATGGGGGCTGGGAACCTCATCAGAATCTTGTGGGCCTCCTCCCATCTCCCACCATGGCCTCTTTTGCTCCATGCCCTTTAGCCTTGGGGACAGATATATGGCCTCTCTGACTGTCTGCCCTGGGGAGGCGCTGGAAGTCCTGGCCAGTGACACAGGGACATTTGAAATTCCTGGCCCATGGGGGAATTCTGACACAGCTGTCCAGGCTGTGTATGGCCCAAGGCAGGGACAGTTAAGAAACTGCCCTTTATAGCTCAAAAAGGGTGTGATACCTTGTCTTTGTGCCTTCCCCCCTCCTATGGACAGATACCTCAGCCATGAGACTTGGGGTCGTTTATTCAGTGGTTTTAAATGCCAGGAACTGTGCAGGTGTCTTTTTAATTCTGTTTATATCAAGTGTATGTTTGTGTGTGGAGGTCAGAGAACAGTTTGTGGGAGTCGGTTCTCTCCTTTCACCATGTGCACCCCAGGGATCAAACTTAGATCATCAGGCTTGACAGCAAGCGCCTTTGCCCACTGAGCTGTCTTGCTGGCCTAGCATTCGGGTTTGAATGACCTGGTGACTCAGCCCTGTGGGGCGAGGCTGCCCATTTCGACAGTGCAAGTAGCTGTGTTGGGCTGGGCACTGCAAAAACAGATCCAGAAACAAGAACTTGGGGTGACTAGTTTACTTGGGAGGTGGCCCACGGAGCCTGGGAGGGGAGCTGAAAGGAAACCGGTTACGTCCCGCTCCAATGGGAGCGCCGCCGGCCTGTAGAGGCGACAGCACCTGTGCGCTGTCCACAGAGACCAGAGTTACTGGTTATTTGCCAAACCCTAATGGTCGTGGTCTGTGCCTGGAGGTGCTGATTGGTCCATGTTTCTATTTTAGAAAATATTTTGTTATTTTTATGTGCATGAGTGTATATTGCCTGTGTGTATATAAGTGCAGCACGGTGCCTGCAGAAGTTAGAAAAGGATGTCGGATCTCCTAGAACAGGAGTTATGGACAGTTGTGAGCTGCCATGTGGGTGCTGGGAACTGAACCCAGGTCCTCTGCAAGAGCAGCCCATGCTCTTAACTGCTGAGCATCTCTCCAGCCCATGGCCAGTGTTTCTGTAATTGGTATGTACTTGTATTTTTTTTTTAATAATTTTTTATTTTATTTATTTATTTATTTTTGGTCTTTTCAAGATAGGTTCTCCCTGTAGCCCCAGCTGCCCTGGAACTCACTCTGTAGACCAGGCTGGCCTTGAACTCAAAAAGATCTGCCTGCCTCTCTGCCTCTCAAGTGCTAGGATTAAAGGCGTGCGCCACCATGCCCAGCTTAAATATTTTTTATTATTTTTGCTTATGTGTATGATTGTATTGCCTGCACACATGTAAGCGCAGCTGTGTTGTGCAGTGTTCACAGAGATCAGAAAAGGGTGTTGGGTCCCCTGAACCTGGAGTTATAGGCAAGCAGCTGTTAGCCAGCTAGGAATCCTACCTGGGTCCTCTGCAAGAGCAGTCAGTGCTCTTAAGTATCTCTCCAACTCCTCCATCGTCAAGTTTTTGAGACAGGGTCTCCCTGTAGTCCCAGCTGGCCTGGAACTCACTATGTAGACCAAGCTGGCCTTGAACTCACAGAGATCTGCCTACCCTCTGTTTCCTGAGTGCTGGGATTAAAGGTGGGAATCACCACACAAGGCCTTTAACTGATGAGTCAGATCAGGATGTGGCAGAGAGCCTCTCCCTCTTACAGGTGCTGCCGCCCTCGGTATAGAGGGGAGCCCTGGAGACCTAGGCAGCAGCAGAGTACCGGCCACCAATGCTAGTGGGGCGGGCAGTGCGGGCCTGAGCAGTGGCTCCTCCTGGGTGGGAGCTGTAGCTGAAGGACTGACGGTGGCTTGGGTGGGGTGGAGCATGCTCAGAAGTCTGTGGCGGAAAGTCTAGTGACAGGTCTCCTGGTGTGTACATTTGGGGGCTGGCGCGTGGGGCTGCCATCTAGTGACAGACCATGAAGACGCCCATCACACACCCCAATGTGTCTCCAGGGATCTGAGGCATGCAGAGGTCTAGGAAGCACTGACAGGAAAGTGAGTGCTTGGCCTGACTGCTCACAACTACCTATCACCACAGCGGTCTGCGGGCTGAGGCAGAAAGTTCTAGGCCAGACGGGCTACACAGCAGTACTGTCTCAAAACCAGTGTCATCCCAGCAACTCAGGAGGTGGAGGCAGAAGGGCCTAGAGTTCAAGGCTGGCCGTGGTGACACTGAGATGAAGACCAGCCTGGGCTATATGGAAAAAAAGCCCTCAGCTCCTGTATCCTGTGAAGTCTTGTTCGCTGGATTATAGGATGTCAAGAATGACAAGCAGCCACTCTAGTGAGGACGAGGGACGCAAGACTGAGGCAGGCTAGGCTGTGAGCCAGCGAGGAGCCATTTTCTTCATGTGCTGCTGAGGGAAGTGTTGCAGAATGGGTTGTATTTCTTTTAGCTCAGCAGGCCTGCCTAACCCCTGCCCCTCCTGGAAAACTGCTCCATGGGCTTGTGGCAAGTCAGGATTTGAACAAGAGTGTTTGGTTGCCGAGATCCTGATGCCCCTGTTTATTTAGAAGGACCTGGAGCTGGGTGTAGTGGCGCACGCCTTTAATCCTAGCACTTGGGAGGCAGGGGCAGGCGGATCTTTTTGAGTTCAAGGCCAGCCTGGTCTACAGAGTGAGTTCCAGGACAGCTGGGGCTACAGGGAGACCCTGTCTCAAAAAGACCAAAAAAAAAAAAAAGGACCTGGGAGAGGCCATTGAGGTGGCTCAGCAGGTAAAGGTGCTTGCTGCCAAGCTGGACAGCCTGAGTTTGTGTCCTAGGATCCACATGGTGGAAGGAGAACTGACTCCTGAAAGTTGTCCTTTGACCTTTACATGTGCGTGAAACACACACACACACACACACACACACACACACACGTAAATGCATACATTAATTAGAAAAAGGGGGGCTGAAGAGATGGCTCAGCTGTTAAGAGCACTGACTACTCTTGCAGATGACTAGTCCCAGCACCACATGGTGGCTAAGGACCATCTTAGGCTGGGTGTGGTGGCACACGCCTTTAATCCCAGCACCCAGGAGGCAGAGGCAGGCGGATCTCTGTGAGTTCAAGGCCAGCTTAGTCTACATAGCAAGCTCCAGGCCAGCTGGGACTAAAGGGAGACCCTGTCTCAAAAAGACAAAAAAAGAAAAAAAGAAAAAGGAATGACCTGGGAGCAGGGGCTTGAGCTCCGTGGGCGCTGGCCTAGCATGCAGGCCGGGTTCCTCTGATGGTGCCCGCCCCAGGGTGCCTTCCCCAGAACTGCTCTAAAACTGACCTAGGAGTGGGCAGGCTGCTGTGGGAATGGCCTGATGTTGCTCTGCGGTCCCAGGCTGCACTTGGAGGGAACTGTGTGGGTTAGAGAGCCACAAAACAGGCACGACCACAGGCTGGGCAGCATCGTCACAGCAATTAATAATAATTACAGTTAACAGTGGCCGTCCCATTGTGCTTGCCGCTCTGTTCCAAGTGCCTCCAATTGAAACTCACTTCATTCTTACACTTCTGTGAGACATGGGGCTGTTGTACCAACCCCCCCCTCTCTCTTTCTCTCTCTGGGTTTCTCTGTAGCCCCACCTGGTCTGGAACTCCCTATATAGACCAGGCTGGCCTTGGGCTCTCAGAGATTTCTCTGCCTCTGCCTCCCAGGTGCTGGGATTAAAGGTGTGGCCCTCCATGCCCAGCCTTTTAACTTTTAAAAAAGATTTATTTTATTTAAGGTGTATGAGTGTTTTGCCTCCATGTGTGTAAGTGTACCACATGCCTGTAATGCCCCAGAGGTCAGAAGAGGGCATCAGATCCCCTGCAGATAGAGTTACAGGCATTTGTGAGCCAGGGGTGTGGGAGGTGGGAACCACAGCCAGGTCTTCTGTAGTGCTCTTAACTGATGAGCTGTCTCCACGGCAGGGTCTTCTGTAGTGCTCTTAACTGGTGAGCTGTCTCCACGGCCGGGTCTTCTGTAGTGCTCTTAACTGGTGAGCTGTCTCTACGGCCCCTGTGTTTTGCATTTTATGGAAGGAGAACCAAAGGAGTAACTTGTTAAGCGGCAGAGCTAGGATTCGGAACCTGTGCCCTGAGCCCCAAATCAATGCTGGTCTAGAGGCAGCTCAGGTCACTTGCAGGGGCAGCTGGAGCCCAGTGGACATTGCGGTTATGAGGAATGGGGAAGTTTCATGCATGACTCACATGTCTATCTGCCTCCCAGCCTGACTGCAAGGTGTAGACAGAATAGTCACTAGCTATCTTTTCAAGAATGTTTGTTTTCAAGCAGATGGTGTTGGAAGATAGAGTCTCTTCCTATGTGGCAGAGGGCAGGTGTGTAAGAGTTTCCTTTTGGAGCTGACAGGGCAGGCTTGTCTGCTTTTAAAATAAAGCTGGAATTCTTGCCTGCCTCCCTCCCTCCCTCCCTCCCTCCCTCCCTCCCTCCCTCCCTCCCTTCCTTCCTTCCTTCCTTCCTTCCTTCCGTTTTATTTTGGTCTTTTAGAGATAGGGGGTCTCCCTGTAGCCCCAGCTGTCCTGGAACTCACTCTGTAGACCAGGATGACCTTGAACTCACAGAGATCTGCCTGCCTCTGCTTCCCAAGTGCTGGGATTACAGGCATGGATTACCATGACAGACTGGAATTTCATTAAAATTTCTTTTTTAAAATGGCCAGGCATGGTGGTTCATGCCTTTAATCCCAGCACTGGGAAGGCAGAGGCAGGGAGATCTCTGAGAGCCTGAGGCCAGCCTGGTCTACATAGCAAATTCCAGGCCAGCTGGGATACATATTGAGATTGTCTCAAAAAGAAAACTTTTCTTATACTTTATTTGTGTATTTATTTAGTGTGGGTGCATAGGTCTGCAGATGTGCATCAGGGTCCATGTGGACGACTTGCAGGAGTGGCTTCTCTCCTACCACATGCATAGGTCTGCAGATGTGCATCAGTGTCCATGTGGACGACTTGCAGGAGTGGCTTCTCTCCTTCTACCACATGCATAGGTCTGCAGATGTGCATCAGGGTCCATGTGGACGACTTGCAGGAGTGGCTTCTCTCCTTCTACCACATGCATAGGTCTGCAGATGTGCATCAGCATCCATGTGGACGACTTGCAGGAGTGGCTTCTCTCCTTCTACCACATGCATAGGTCTGCAGATGTGCATCAGGGTCCATGTGGACGACTTGCAGGAGTGGCTTCTCTCCTTCTACCACATGCATAGGTCTGCAGATGTGCATCAGCATCCATGTGGACAACTTGCAGGAGTGGCTTCTCTCCTTCTACCACATGCATAGGTCTGCAGATGTGCATCAGGGTCCATGTGGACGACTTGCAGGAGTGGCTTCTCTCCTACTACATGCATAGGTCTGCAGATGTGCATCAGCATCCATGTGGACGACTTGCAGGAGTGGCTTCTCTCCTTCTACCACATGCATAGGTCTGCAGATGTGCATCAGGGTCCATGTGGATGAGTTGCAGGAGCGGCTTCTCTCCTTCTACCACATGCATAGGTCTGCAGATGTGCATCAGTGTCCATGTGGATGACTTGCAGGAGCGGCTTCTTTTCTACCACATGCATAGGTCTGCAGATGTGCATCAGTGTCCATGTGGACGACTTGCAGGAACAGCTTCTCTCCTCCTACCACATGCATAGGTCTGCAGATGTGCATCAGCATCCATGTGTATGACTTGCAGGAGCGGCTTCTCTCCTTCTACCATATGCATAGATCTGCAGATGTGCATCAGTGTCCATGTGGACGACTTGCAGGAGTGGCTTCTCTCCTTCTACCACATGCATAGGTCTGCAGATGTGCATCAGGGTCCATGTGGATGACTTGCAGGAGTCGCTTTTCTCCTTCTACCACATGCATAGGTCTGCAGATGTGCATCAGCGTCCATGTGGATGACTTGCAGGAGTGGCTTCGCTCCTTCTACCACATGGGTCATGGATGCAGGTTGTCAGGTATAGTGGCAAGTGCCTTTACCCATGGGGACATCTTGCTGTCCCTTCTTAGATACTATCATATGTCTACACAGTTTTGCTGCCTCCTCTTTCAAGGTGAGCCTTGGGTGTGCATGTGATATACATGTCCTGTGTAGGGCTGAGCACTCCACAGTCACTTTGACCAGCTGTGGGTTTGTGGTAACTGTCACCCCTGCAAAAGACGCCCTCAGGTAACCGTCAATGCTGCAGGCCCCTCTGGTAACCATCACTACGGACCCTCAAAGTGATTTGCCAGCACCTCTGTGCTGAGCTAAAAGTGAAGTTCACAGATCCCTGTGGCTCTAGCAGGTTCCACATGGTGCTGTGAGGCTCACGGGGAGGCATCGGCCACTGCTCTCTGCAGCCTGTGTTCTTGGGTTCTAGGTGTGGCCAGGGGAGGGTGTCCCTTAGACCCCTGTGGCGTTCTCTGCCCCACAGGTCCTGAGTGTGAGGAGCAGCCTTCCCTTGCAATTCTGGCTTTCTCCTGGGCAGCCTGCTGGAGTGGAGAGCAAGGTGCAGATTGACGAGGGCTTCCACCAGGCTGTGACTGGCAGCTGCCCTGTGGAGATCTCCCTGGCTCTTAACCAGTTCATTTGCAGGCCTTGTCCCTTCTGGGATAAGATCTTACCACTGTAAGGTCTTCGTTATCTTCTTTGTTCTCTCTCTATTGTTTTATTTTAGTTTTTTCATTAATTTAATTATATTTATGTGTATGAGTATTCTGCCTGCATGTATGAGGGAACACCATGTGCGTACAGAGCCCACAGAGGCCAGAAGAGGGCAATTGATCCCCTGGAACTAGACTTGTGGATGGTTGTTGGCTGCCATGTGGGTGCTGGGAACCAACTCTGGGTCCTCTGCAGGAGCAGCCAGTATTCGTGGCCACTGAGCCATCTCTGCAGTCCTCCACTTCAGTTTTGCTCTCTCTGCTCCAGGCCGGTGCCTGATATGTGAGCATTCAGCTTTCTGCCCCAGCTATCTGCTATTATGGACTCATCCCTCTGGAACTGGAAGCCTAGTAAATTATTCTTCTGGAAGTTGCTTTGGTCATGGTGTTTTATCACAGCAACAGAAACGTAACTAACACACCACCAAATGTCACCAGGCACAGGCACAGGCCTAGGCCTGTGATCTCAGCACCTGGGAAGTCTAGGGAGGAGGCTTGCTGCACATTTGAGGATAGCTTGGGCTACATAGCGAGTTCCAGGCTAGTCACAGCCTGGAACACTGAGACCATGTCTCAACAAAAATAAGAAACCAGGCATAGTGGCACACACCTTTAATCCCAGCACTGGGGAGGCAGAATCAGGCAGATCTCTGTGAGTTCAAGGCCAGACTGGTCTACATAGAGAGTTCCAGGGCAGCTGGGGCTGCAGGGAGACCCTGTCTCGAAAAGACCAAAACAACAACAACAACAGCAGCAACAGCAAAACCAACAAAACAAAACAGGTGGAGAGGGGTTGGAGAGATGACTGACCAGTTACTAATACTTGTTGTGCTTACAGAGAACCTGAGTTTGGCTCCCAGAACCCACATAAGGTGGCTAGCTTCAGCTCTCGGGAATTTGACGCCCTCTTCTGTCTTCTGTGAGCATTGCACTCACGTGTGCATACCATACATATACACACATACGTGTAGTTTAAAATAAATCCTTTTTATTAAAATAGGGAGCAATTGAGGAAGACAGCTGCCCTCCACCCTCACATGCATGCACACACACATACATTACACATATATAAACACACATACATTGCACACATATATACACATACAGAAAAACAAGACTAAAACAAAACAAAGCACTGCCAACTCCAGAATGTCAAGTAGCTTCTTTATCTTTTTTTTCCATTTTCTTTCTTCTTTCTTTCTTTCTTTCTTTCTTTCTTTCTTTCTTTCTTTCTTTCTTTCTTTCTTTCTTTCTTTCTTTCTTTCCTTTCCTTTCCTTTCCTTTCTTTCTTTCTTTTTCTTTCTCTCTCTCTCTTTCTCTTCTTTCTTTCTTTCTTTCTTTCTTTCTTTCTTTCTTTCTTTCTTTCTTTCTTTCTTTCTTTCTTTCTTTCTTTCTTTCTTTCTTTCTTTTTCTTTTTGGTCTTTTTGAGACAGGGTCTCCCTGTAGCCCTAGCTGTCCTGGAACTCACTCTGTAGACCAGGCTGGCCTTGAACTCACAGACATCTGCCTGCCTCTGCCTCCTGAGTGCTAGGATTAAAGGTGCGTGCCACTGCACCCATGTTTTCTAATTTGTGTGTGTGTGTGTGTGTGTTGTGTGTGTGTTTCACGTGTGGGCGTTGAGCCAGGATCTTGCAATCAAACCCAGAGCTTGCTTGTTTGCCCTGGGATCTCCTATCTCCATGGCAGGCAACCCTTCCCACCTGGCTCTGGAGACCCAGACTCCAGGCCTCACATGTGCACAGCAAGTGCTTTAACCATTGGCCATCTCCCAAGACCCTCAAAGTGCTTTTAACCTTGTCTCAAGTGTAGGTTCAAGTATTAGGTGGGCTTTCTGCAAACACATATAAATAAAATATGGCTGTTCATTAGGCTTCTCAAAGCCATCCTGCCTACAACAAATATTCAGTGGCAGTCAGTTACTTTTCTTTCTTTTTTTTTTTTTTTGGTATTTTTGAGACAAGTCTCCTTGTACCCCCCAGCTGGTCTGGAACTTTCTGTGTAGTCCAAGCTGGCCTTGAACTCATAGAGAGTTCACTACACTTGGCTCTAATTTTAAAATTACATTTATTTTTTATTTTTTATTTTTTGGTCTTTTTCGAGACAACATTTATTTATTTTAAAATTTATTTGTGTGTGTGTACGTGTGTGTGTGTGTGTGTGTGTGTGTGTGTGTGTGTGTATGCCACAGTGTACATGTTGGGGTTCAGAGGACAACTTGTGGCAGTTCTTTCCTTCCACCATATGGGTCCTGGGGTTTGAACTTGGACTGTCAGGCTTGTCAGCAAGCACCTTTATCCACTAAGCCCTCTTGCCAGCCCCATTATTTTTATCTTTCCTGTGACTAAGCACTTGAGAAGACAACTTAAGGGAGGAAGGATCAATTTTAGCTCCAGGTTTCTGAGGGTGCAGTCCATAGTTGCTTGCCCTAGAGCAGAAAATGGCAGAACTATGTGATGAGAGCTGTTGGTCACCTCAGAGCAGTGGGAAGAAGGGACCAAGACAGGGTGAGGGCAGCGGTGAGCTGCCCAAGTGTCTGCTTGCTTTAGCTGGTCATCTCCCCAAGACAGGGAGAGGGCAGCGGTGAGCTGCCCAAGTGTCTGCTTGCTCCAGCTGGTCATCTCCCCAAGACAGGGAGAGGGCAGAGTGAGCTGCCCAAGTGTCTGCTTGCTTCAGCTGGTCATCTCCCCAAGACAGGGAGAGGGGCAGAGGTGAGCTGCCCAAGTGTCTGCTTGCTTCAGCTGGTCATCTCTCCAAGACAGGGAGAGGGCAGAGGTGAGCTGCCCCAAGTGTCTGCTTGCTTCAGCTGGTCATCTCCCCAAACGCCTTCAAAACCTTACTGGGCACACTTTTAATCTCAGCACTTGGGAAGCAGGCGGAGCTCTAGGAGACTAAGCTAGCCTGGTGTACATAACAAGTTCCAGGTTCACAGGGCTAAAATGGCTGGCTAAGGATGGGCAGCAGAGCAGCAGCCACCAGAAGCATGCTCTGAGAGCATGAACCCAAGGCCAGAGAGATGGCTCAGTGCTTAAGAATGCTTATTCCTCTAATAGGAGACCTGAGTTTAGACCCCAGCACCCACATTTGACATTTCACAGATGTCTGTAACTCCAGATCTCACACGTGGACATGTGTGCATACACACATGCATAAATAAATAAATAAATCTTTTTGTTTCAGTCTTTTTGAGACAGGGTCTCTCTGTAGCTCCAGCTGCCCTGAACTCACCAAGATCTGCCTGCCTCTGCCTCCCAAGTGCTGGGATTAAAGGCGTGTGCCACCACCACAGGCTAAAATAAATCTTTTAAAACAAGATTAATCTATAGAGCAGGTGAGATTTCTCAGCAGATAAAGGTGCCTGATGCCAAGCCTGGCAACCCGAGTTCAAAGGTAAGAGTCAGCTCCATGAATCGTCCTCCAAACTGCACACAGGTACCACACATGCTTACCATGCACATGAACAACTGTGCGAATAAATTAGTGGAAAAATTTACAAATTAGGTACAGCACTATATTAACAATATTAATGACAAAACAGAGCAATGAGAGTTACAATAAAAGTACTATATGAACAATACTGTGACAAAATAGAGCAATGACAGTCACAATAAAAGTACTATATGAACGGGGGCTGGAGAGATAGTGTAGCGGTTAAAAGCACCGACTGCTCTTGCAGAGGGGTTAAGAGTACCGACTGCTCTTGCAGAGGACCTGAGTTCGATCCCTAGTACCTATATGGTGGCTAAGAACCGTCTGTAACTCCAATTCCAGGAGAACTCCAGTTCCAGGGGAATCCGACACCCTCTTCTGACCTCTGTGGCATTGCATGACACGGGTGCACAAACCTACATGCAGACAGTACATTCATACACATACAAAAATAAAATANCCCAGCACCCACATGGCGGCTGAGAACCATCTTTAACTCCAGTTCCAGGGGAAATCGACACCCTCTTCTGACCTCTGTGGCATTGCATGACACGGGTGCACAAACCTACATGCAGACAGTACATTCATACACATACAAAAATAAAATAAAAAAAATTAAAAAAGTATTATATGAACAAGACCTAATGACAAAATTAGAGCCATGTTAGTTACAATAAAAGCTACGTGAACATGGATTTTTTTTTTTTTCGGTTCTTAGCCTCCACCTTTAACGGCTGTGCTATACCCACAGCATGGATTTCTTGTTTTAAAACACTTTAAAATTTTTATTTCACATATATGAGTGTTGTGTCTGCATGTGTTTAAGTACTCTCATGTTGTGCAATGCCTGAGGAGGACAGAAGAGGGTGTTAGATCTCTTGGAAGTGGAATTATAGACAGTTGTTAGCTGCTATGTGGGTGCTGGGATCTGAACCTGGGTCCTCTGCAAGAGCATCCACTGAGCCATCTCTCCAGGCCTGAACACGGATTTCTTTCTCTGTTTCTCTCTCTTGCATTGTGTAGATGAGACTGGCCTGCTCCGGCCTTTTGAGTGCTGGGCTGACATGACAGGCATGCTTCACTGCACTCAGCCTCCAATTTTGTTATATTCTTACTCATCTTCTTGGGGTATCAGAAGATAACAGAGTATCTGTGTGCACAGTGTGAAATATTGATTCAGGCACACTGACAGTGCATTGGGTGCTACTTGTTACAGTTAAAGGACATCAAAATCCAATCTGAGATGGTTGTATCACAGGCAGGTAGGATATATACAGCATGGACACACCAGATAGATAGGAGGGCAGGATATAGCACATGGACGCACCGGACAGACAGAAGGACAGGATATAGTGCATGACACACTGGACAGACAGGAGGGCAGGGTATAGCGTATGGACGCACTGGACAGACAGGAGGACAAGATATAGCGCATGGCACACCGGACAGACAAAGGGCAGGGTATAGCGTATGGACGCACTGGATAGACAGGAGGGCAGGATATAGAGCATGGCACACTGGACGGAGGTCACTCAGTGTACTGGGAGGATGTGGTAGAGCTCTCCTCATGAAGCTGGATATCATGGTCACACAGTTACAGACTTAGGAATTCTTTGTTTCTGGAGTTTTGGCCTTTTCTATTTTACTTTTGTGTGCATGTACCCGTGGGTGACGGACACCGTGGCACATGTGGGGGAGGGGTCAGAGGGTCTGCCATCGTCAGTTGTCTCCCTCTACCCTGTGGGTCCTGGCCTGGAGCTCATATCTGCAGGCTTGACAGCAAGTGCCTTTTCCTGTTGAGTCATCCTGCTGGGGCTGGTTCTAGAATTTTTTATTTTTTTTGAGACAGGGTCTCCCTGTAGCCCCAGCTGTCCTGGAACTCACTCTGTAGACCAGGCTGGCCTTGAACTCACAAAGATCTGCCTGCCTCTGCCTCCCAAGTGCTAGGATTAAAGGCGTGTGCCACCATGCCCCGCTGGTTCTGGAATTTTCTACATGATGTTTGGGGGCTTATGGTTGCCTGTGAGTAACCAAAGGTCTAAGAAGCAAGACTGTGGATGTGGTAGGACTAGAGGACTGGCAGCCGGGCATCTGGAAAGTGGGCAGAGCTGGGGCCAGCACACAGGGCAATGTTGTGGGAATGTGGGGGGAGCGGAGGCTAAGGTGTGGATGTACCCCTACACGGATGATGTGATGAAGAAACCCCAGTGCTTCAGGTGTGGCCTGGGGAGGGGTGAGGAGGTCTGAATTGTGGAATGGATGAACTAACTCTCCCATGCCAGTGCTGACCAGCGTGGCTTCTGAGGTCTGGAGACTGCAGAGGGGGTGGGGGGGTGCGGGGTGGGGGGAGCTCGGGGAGGAGCATGAAGAGGAGCAGGGGGAGGAGCAGGGGGAGGAGCTGCGGGGAGCGGAGGTAAAGGTCCATGCAGGACACCTGTCCGCCTGGCACAGTGGGGTTGAAGAGCCTCCTCAATCAACGGGAGACTTTCCTCCACTGGACTGGCCTGTGGCCATGTCTCTGCAGTATTTTCTTGATTGTTGGGTGATGTGGGAGGGCCCAGCCCACTTTGGCAGGTTGTTGCGTGTTGTTTAAGGAGGCAGGCTGAGCATGGCCAGGGGACAGGCCAGTGAGCGGCGGTCCTCCATGGCCTGTGCTCCTCCATGGCCCGTGCTCCTCCATGGCCTGTGCTCCTCCATGGTCAGTGCTCCTCCATGGCCCGTGCTCCTCCATGGTCGGTGCTCCTCCATGGCCTGTGCTCCTCCATGGCCTGTGCTCCTCCATGGTCGGTGCTCCTCCATGGCCTGTGCTCCTCCATGGCCTGTGCTCCTCCATGGCCTGTACTCCAGGTTCCTGCCTCAATGATGAATTGGGTCCAAATGTAAGATAAAATAAACCCTTTCCTCCCTAGTTGGTTTTGGTCAGGGTTTGGTCATAGCAACTGAAAGCAAACTAGGATCCCACCCTCCTCCTTCCCTCCTCTGTGTGGCCCGCCTTCCCTTGCTCTCCCCTCTAGCATGGCTTGTTCCAGTGAGGAGGCCATTCTGGGAAAGATGGCCCAGTGCTCTTCAGAAGACCCAAGTTGGGTTCCCAGCACTCACATCTCAAGGCTTAAGACTGTAACTCTTGCCGGGCGTGGTGGCATACACCTTTAATCCTAGCACTCGGGAGGCAGAGGCAGGCGGATCTTTGTGAGTTCAAGGCCAGCCTGGTCTACAGAGTGAGTTCCAGGACAGCTGGGGCTGCAGGGAGACCCCGTCTCAAAAAGACCAAAAAAAAAAAAAAAAGACTGTAACTGACACCAAGAGATCCAGTGCTTTCTTCTGGCCCCTGTGGCTACTGCGTGTGCACATGCATGTACACACACACACACACACATACACACACACACAGCATGCTCTGGTGAGATGTCTCAGTGGGTAAGGCATTTGATCCCTGGGACTCCCGTGGTGGAAGGACAGCACTGACTCCTGACAGTTGTCCTCTAACCTCCATATGTGCCCTGTGGCATGCGGCATGCATGTACACACATGCCTGCGCGTGCACACACAGGCACACACACACTAGGAGATTCAGAGATGGCTCAGCAGTTAGGAGCACATGCTTCTCTTGCAGAGATCCTAGGGGCCTGAGGTGCATTCCCAGCTCCCACATTGGGCAGCTCACCAACTCCAGGGGTCGAATGACTGGCTTCCATGGACACAGGCATACAGATAGAAATATAATAAAAATAAGTATTTTAAAAATAAATGTAGGTGCTGGAGAGAATTTTCAGTGGTTAAGAGCACTGGCTCTCCTTCCAGGGGACCCAGGTTCAGTTCCAAGCATTCACATGATGGCTGATAACTGTAGCTTCAGTTACAGAGAATCCAGCGCCCTCTTCTGACCTCTGCGGGTGTGTGCAACATGGGCGTACTTACATATATGCAGGCATGACACTCATGCACATAACAACAGGACGGGTGAACTTACATACATGCAGGCATGACACTCATGCACATAACATGACAGGGGTGCACTTACATGCAGGCATGACACGCACATAACGACATGACAGGGGTGAACTAACATACATGCAGACATGACACTCATACGCACAATATAAAAATAAAACTAAAAAATTTAAAAAGCGGCTTTGGGGCTGGAGGGATGACTCTGTGGTTAAGGGCACTGGCTGCCCTTGTAGAGGACCCAGGTTTGGTTTTTGGCACCCACAGGACCAGCTAACAACTGCCTATAACTCCAGTTGTAGGGAATCCAACAGCATCCGGGCTCTGAGGGTACAGATGCTCACATGGCACACACACGCCACACATACACACATGCCACACACATACATGCCACACACATGCCACGCACATGCTGCACACATGCTGCACACATGCCACACACATACACATGCCACACACATGTGCCACACACACGTGCCACACACATACACATGCCCCACATACACATTCAACACACACATACACATGCCACGCACATGCCACACATACACATTCAACACACATACACATGCCACACATACACATGCCACACACATGCCACACACACATGCCACACATACACATGCCACACACACATGCTACACACATGTCACACACAAATACATGCCACATAGAGACACATGCCACACAGACACATGCCCCACATACACATGCCACATACACATGCCACACATACACATGCCACACACACACATGCCACACATACACATGCCACACACATACACATGCACATGCCACACACAGACACATGCCACACATGCCACACACATACATATGCCATAAACAGAAACATGCCACACATGGCACACATACATGTGTGGCATGTGTATGTGTGTATGTCACACACATACACATGCCACACACATGCC
Source organism: Rhizomys pruinosus (assembly GCA_009823505.1). NCBI lineage: Eukaryota > Metazoa > Chordata > Mammalia > Rodentia > Spalacidae > Rhizomys > Rhizomys pruinosus. The sequence continues at coordinate 22,116 of VZQC01008524.1, read as the reverse complement.
ACACACATGCCACACACATGCTATACACATACAGACACACACATAACAAACAAGTCTTAACATAGTAAAAGGGTGGATTTAGGGACTGGAGAGATGGCTCAGCAGTTATGAACACTTTCTGCTCTGGCAGAAGACATGGCTCAGTTCCCAGTGCCCATGCTAGGTGGCTTACAACCACCTGTAACTCCAGGTCCATGAGATCCAGTGCCTTCTTCTGGTCTCCCTGGGCACTGCACTCATGTGACATGAGTGCACACAAAAATACACACATACACATTAAAAAACTAAGGCTGGAGAGATGGCTCAGTGGTTAAGAGCACTGGCTGCTTTTCCAGAGGATGCCATTTCAATACCCAGAAATCATGTCAGCTGGCTCAGCTGTAGGTCTTGTGTGAGGGGTCCAATGCCTCTGGCTTCCACAGGTACATGCACTCTCCTGCACATAGTCACATGGAGAGACACGCATATACACAGAACTTAAAAAGCATTAAAAAATATGGGCCAGACGTGGTGGTGCACGCTTTTAATCCCAGCTTGGTGGATCTCTGTGAGTTCAAGGCCAGCCTGGTCTACATAGTGAGTTTCAGGCTAGCTGGGGCTACAGGGAGACCCTGTCTCAAAAAAGACAAAAAAAATAAGAGGCTTGTGCTGGGCGTGGTGGCGCATGCCTTTAATCCTAGCACTCGGGAGGCAGAGGCAGAGGCAGAGGCAGAGGCAGAGGCGCAGAGGCGCAGAGAGGCAGAGGCGCAGAGGTGCAGAGAGGCAGAGGCAGGTGGATCTTTGTGAGTTCAAGGCCAGCATGGTCTATAGAGTGAGTTCTAAAAGTGGCTGGAGAGATGGCTCAGCTGTTAAGAGCACTGGCTGCTCCGTAGGGGACCTGGGTTCAGTTCTTAACACCTACATGGTGGCTAACAGTTGCCCTTAACTCCAGTTTCAGGGGATCCTTCTGGCCTCTGAAGGTACCAGGCACACACGGAGGGCACGTACAAACAGGCATGCGTGCATGCACACACAATGAAGATGAAAACAAAGTAATAATAAAGGGAAACTAGAGCAAAAGATGGCCAGGGACAGCTGTGGGAAGATTGAAGCATTATTGAGGGGAAGCCAGGCAAGGATCTGGGAAGCCCAGGGCAGAGGAGCCGAACTTTTGTACCTCTGAGGACCCTCCAATCCCATGGTCACCTAGCAAAGACTGGCTCCGTGTAGACAAAGGCTTTCCTGTTTGTGTTTCTCAGAGTTAGATGAAGGAGTGGAGCACCAGGCGATCACGGTGTTTATCACGGCAGCCGCCATGTCCCTCTGGGCCAGGTGGGAAGACTTGGGGCTGAAGCACACCCTGATGAGAGTGCCGTAGACCAGGGCCTCCACGGAGAGTTGGGAGCTGCAGTGGACAGTGCTTTGCGCTTCCCTCCCGAGGGTGGGACTCTCAGGACCGTGGCAAAGAGATCAAGATGCCCACAAAAGGAGGAGATCGCCGGTAGCGTGGCCACGGTGTAAGCCTGGCATCATTGAGGGAGGCTCTGGACAGGACAGATTCAGTAGTGGGCTGAGGTCCCAGAAATGGAGATTCTAGCAGGGGTCACTATTTTAGCCCCTTCCTAGAATCCTCTAGTGAGGGGGGAGGGCATGACTCAGTGGCACAGTGCTCCTCTAGCGTGCAAAAGGCCCTGGGTTCCATCTCTAGTACTACAGGAAAAATAATGAAGTGGGGATGTGTTCTAGTTTGTCTCCCATTGCTGTGACAAAACACTCTAACACCAACTTGAGGAGGAAAGGGTTCATTCAGCTTACATCTCCCGGGTCACAGTTCATCACTTAGGGAGCCCAAGGCAGGAACTCAGGGCAGGAACCTGGAGTCAGGAGCTGAAGCACAGACCATGGAGGAATGCTGTTCACTGGCTTGCTCCTCTGGCTCATGCCCAGCCCGCCTTCTTATACAGTACACAACAACCTGCCCAGGGTGGCACTACTCATTGTGGGCTGGGCCCTCCCACATTGCTCAACCATCAAGACAATACTCCATGGATGTGGCCACAGGCCAATCTAATGGAGCCAATTCCCCAATTGAGTCTCCCTCAAGTCAGGTGTGTCAAGTTGACACTAAAGCTATCCAGCACAGGATGTCTGTTTGAGAGAGCATGTCAGTTGGTTTTCCAGCACTATCACCAAATGCTTGAGTCAGTCAGTATTCAGGAGGAAAGGTTCCTCGTGGTGCTGTGTAGCAAAGCTGACCTTGGGCTCCTCGATCCTCCTCCTGGGATGACAGGTGTGCACCTCCATGTCCTCTATCCATTTCCTTTGAATTTATAAACAGAAGTGGGACTGCTTAAGAAAGAAGGAAACTCACAGACCCAGGAGGCATCTGGCTGGCAAGACGGCTGGGCAGTAAAGGAGCCTGCTGCCAAACCCATAGTGGAAGGCTAGAACTGACCACACAGTTGTTCTCTGACCTCTACATGTATGCTGCAGCACATGCATGTGAAATCACACATACAAATACACTGAAGTAAATGAAAATATATGAAAATACCCCAACACCATTGGTTTGGGGCTGCCAAGATGGCTCAGTAAGAGTGCTTGCTGCCAAGCCTGACAACCTAAGTTCAATCCTCAGGACCCAGTGATGGAAGGAGAGAACTGATTCTCACAAATTGTCCTCTGACTTCCACACTCATGTACACACACACACACACACACACACACGCACAACACAATAAATAAACATCAAATATCAAAGTCTGGAGAGATGGCTCAGTAGTTAAGAGCACTGTCTGGTCTTGCAGAGCACCCAGATTCAGTTCCCAGCACCCACATGGCACCCTGCAACTGTTTATCAGAAGCAGGGTCCTTTCTGCCCTCAGGTCAGACCCTTGTCTGTCCTGGAAATCAACGAGTTGCAGGGGCTCACACCTGCTAAAATACCTGCCACCGGCAAGAGGAGGCCTGGACAGACAGATGATGGATGGATAGATGGATGACAGATGATAGAAGATAGGTGATAGGCAAGGAGAGAGAGAGAGAGAGAGAGAGAGAGAGAGAGAGAGAGAGAGAGAGAGAGAGAGCGCTTGCTAGGTGGAAGTGGGAAGGGCATACAGGCACCAGTTTTCCCTGAGTTGTTTCTCTTTTTCAATCAGATAATAAACACAATTTGCTATTCAACCCAGATTATTACCTATGCTTTTTGGATGCCTGAAATCTATCTATCTATCTATCTATCTATCTATCTATCTATCTATCTATCTATCTATCTATCCATCCATCCATCCATCCATCCATCCATCCATCCATCCATCCATCCATCCATCCATCCATCCATCTATACTTTTGTGTTGGGCTTGCTCATGTCCCCAGAGTTGACGTCAAACCCGCTCAGTGATCTTCCTGGTCCCCTGGCTGAACATCAGCCTGCTGAAGCTCTGGCTACCCAGGAAGGGGCATCAGCAGCCACCAGGGTGTGGCTGCCCACTGCATCCTATCATTTCATGTACCCTGGGGTCTTCCTCCTTCTCTTCTTCCTTTTCTTCCTCCTCTTTTTCCTCTTCTTCCTCCTTCTCCTCTTCTTCCTCTTCTTCCTCTGCCTCTTCTTCCTTCTCCTCTTCTTCCTCCTTCTCCTCTTCTTCCTCCTTCTCCTCTTCTTCCTCTGCCTCTTCTTCCTCCTTCTCTTCTTCCTCTTCTTCTTCACCTCTTCTTTCTCTTCTTCCTCCTTCTCCTCTTCTTCCTCTGCTTCTTCTTCCTCCTCCTCTTCTTCCTCTGCCTCTTCTTCTTCCTCCTCCTCTTCTTCCTCCTCCTCCTTTTCTTTCTATTTTTCCTCCTACTCTTCCTCCTCCTCCATCTTCTCTATTTCTTCTTCCTGTCCTCTGTCTCCCTCCTCTTCTTCCTCTGCCTCTTCTTCCTCCTTCTCCTCTTCTTCCTCTGCCTCTTCCTCCTTCTCCTCTTCTTTCTCTTTTTCCTCCCACTCTTCCTCCTCCTCCATCTTCTCTATTTCTTCTTCCTGTCCTCTGTCTCCCTCCTCTTCTTCCTCTTTTTTCATTTTTTTAATTGTTTGTGATACTGGGATGAGTGCCAGGACTCCGTGCTTGCTTGGCGAGTGCTCTGCTATTGGAGCACACCCTCAGCCCCCTTCCCCTTTAAAATACTTACTTTTATCTTAGGTGTGTGAGTGTATTCCCAGCATGTGTATAGGTGCACTTGTGTCATGTAGTGCCTGCAGAGGTCAGAAGAGGGCATTGGATCCCCTGGAACTGTAGTTAGGGACGGTTGTTACTGGCATGTGGGTCCTGGAAATCAAACCCAGGACCTCTGCAAGAGGAACCACTGAGCCATCTCTCCAGACTCATCAGTCCCATTTTTAAAATGTAGCCCAGGCTGGCCTGGAGCTCAACTTCCTGCCTCAGTTCCCTGAATGCTGGGCTGACAGGTGTGCACACCACACCTCGCCTCCCTCTTCTTCCCAGGCCCCATCTACTTAATCCCCATCTTGCCCCTGGTAGACCTTCAATCTTCCTGCTTCTCTGGTCTCCTTGCTACAAGGCTGGATCTTCTAGCTCACTCTCCACGGTAGCATCTGCTCATGGTGAGGTGACCTGCCTCTCCTTTGTGTAAAATCTTGTGCTGGTTCCCTACTGCCCTGTGACTGACAGCCAGTGTCTGTTACAAGCTTGCCGTGCACAGAACATCAGGACAAGGAAAGGATGTCCCACTCATGCACAGTGCTCCTAGGCAAGCTCTCTGTTACAAGCTTGCTGCACAGAACATCAGGACAAGGAATGGATGTCCCACTCATGCACAGTGCTCCTAGGCAAGCTCTCTGTTACAAGCTTGCTGCACACAGAACATCAGGACAAGGAATGGATGTCCCACTCATGCACAGTGCTCCTGGGCAAGCTCTCTGTTACAAGCTTGCTGCGCACAGAACATCAGGACAAGGAATGGATGTCCCACTCATGCGCAGTGCTCCAAGGCAAGCTCTCTGTTACAAGCTTGCTGCACACAGAACATCAGGACAAGGAATGGATGTCCCACTCATGCACAGTGCTCCTAGGCAAGCTCTCTGTTACAAGCTTGCTGCACACGGAACATCAGGACAAGGAATGGATGTCCCACCCATGCACAGTGCTCCTAGGCAAGCTCTCTTAGTTCAGCCCATGGAACATGGGGCTCAGAAAATTAACAGTGACCCAGCACTTCAGTCTCTCTTATTCTAAAACCACACCATGCAGGTGGGCATAGCAGGCTCACCTGTCATCCCAGCACCCAGGGGGCTGAAGCAGGAACATCAGGAGTTCAAGGTCAGCCTAGGCTACACAAGACCCTGTCTCAAAGGGGGTGGAAGATGCAACCCTGCCACGAAGGACCTGACTTCTTTGCAGTGCCTCCGATTTTCTTGTGCTATTTATTGATTTATTTATTTATTTATTTATTCTATCTTTATTTTATTATATTACCTGTATTTGGTCATTTGAGACACGAAGTCTTTCCTGTAACCTACAGCTGGCCTTCGAGCTCACCATGATCCTGCTCTGCTCTCATGGTGCTGGGACTTAACGGCATGATCCACTTGACGCCCGCTTCTTGTGTTTTCTTTCTTTATTTAAAAAAGTTTTTTGGTCTTTTTAAGTGTTTATTAATTTAATTAATATAATTTTTATGTGTATGAAGTATGTCTGCACATAGGTTGGTGCACCCATGTCATGACAATGCCTATGGAGGTCAGATTCCCCTGGAGCTGGTGTTCTCCTGTAATTGGAGTTCTCCTGTAATTGGTGTTAAAGATGGTTTTCACCCACCACGTGGGTGCTTGGACGAATTGAAACCGTGGTCCCTATTGCAAAAGCAAGTTGGCTGCTCTTAACCATCTGAGCCCATTCTGTATATTAGTCAGGTTTTCTAAAGAAACAGAAACAGACGAGGAAGAATTATAGCTATGATACGATTTAAACCATTGGAATTGATGCTCACATGAACAGAAACTCAAGTAGTCCGACCAGTAGAGGCCTGCGCCAAAACTGGAGAGGGGCTGAATGATCCAGGGGAAACTGCTCAGGTTCCGCAGGCCTGGAATTGTCTCAGATAGGTCCCCCAATCTGGTGCTGAAGCCCGGTGGATTCCAGGAGAACTGCCGGATTCTCAGTACACGCTGGGATCTGAAGTTTTGATCACAGCAGCAAGACTAACTCACCTGGAAGAGAGAGCAAGCTGCAGGAAAAGAGAGGGAGCCTGAGCTTACCACTCTGCTGTGACCCTCTTCTGGCCTTGCTGGTCAGAAAGGTGACGGCCCACGCATAGTTGGCGGGTGGGCCCATCCGGGTTGAGGTGGTCCAATTCAAACATCCCTCTTCTCTTACTTGTTCCTTAGTCCGGTCAAGTTGACACCTAGGATTTACCATCACAAGTCCACCCTTGTCAACTTGACACCCAATAAATAGCCTCTCCTTATGTTATGGTTAAATGTCAATTGCAAAACAATGTCAAGGTCATAATTCACCTAACATATTATAAGTGTCCCATGTGCAAATAGGCAGAAGCATTAAGTGCAGTTCTTAGAGTAGGTGGTAATGACCTTGAGAAGAACTTTTTCCTTCAGTATCTAATAACCTTTAGGTTATTATGACAACACTTAACACTTAGTTGCACTTCAAAAGGGAAAACAACAACAAGTATCTTATATACTATATTATATATATATATTATATATATATATATATATATGCACATATCTATAACCAAATTAGGACAAAGGTTAATATGTATTATAATCCACGTTTCTGTAACTGGTCCTGTGGCTTCAGGTGATATTTATGACTACCTTCTTTCTGCTACCCAATTTCTGTATTTCCTCCACCATCAGAAAGCACTTCTGCAGGTCTTGGCTCTTTCCCTGGAGGAGTGACCCATACCTTCATCCTGGAAGGGTCTGTGGCGATCTGTGTGTGTCGACTGTGCCCTGGTTTTTGGTTTGTTGGAGTTTCCCATTGACATGAATCATAGGACATGGTAGTACCAGAAGGCGTCCTACAGCATCTCATGCCTTCCAGGCATAATCTTCCTTGCCCCCCATTGTGGAGAAAAAGTCAAATTTCCCCCTTGTAGTCTGGATCAATCACTCCTGCCTTCCTTAGCCTGTTGACTAAAGGGCATTGGAAGCCCAAAGTGGCCAGGGGGAAAGTCTTAGCTTCCAGTTGAATGGAAAGTTTGCTGTATCTCCTGGCAAAAGCACTCCGCTCTTTGGAGCCAAAACATCTAGACCAACAAAACGCAAGGTCGTGGGTACAGGAAAGGCAAAAAATTTTCTTACTGGGTCATTAGGGGTGAGAGTGAGTGGAATCACTCCACTTCCACCCTTGGTTCCTGGACCCATGTTCGTGGCTATGGGAGAACAGTACATATAGTGTGGCGTGAGCTGATTCAAAAGCATTACTGTGCTGCTGGAGAACCTTTGCTCCCAGCTATGCTCAGGGGTATTGCTAACATAATGTCTGACGCTGTAACTAGTTGTCTTCAAGAGGCCATTCCCTCGTTCTATCAAAGCCAGGTGCTTCTGGATAGTGGGGAACATGGTAAGAAGGCCCAGTGGGATACCATGACCATGGGCACACTGTCTCTATTGTCTTTGGCTGTGAAAGTGAGTTCCTTGGTCAGAAGAGGATGCTGTGAGGAATACCATGATGGTGGATAAGGCATTTCTGTAAGTCCCTGGATGGTAACTTTGGCAGAAGCATTATGTTCAGGAAAGGCAAATCCATAAACACAATAAGTATCTATTCCTGTAAAGACAAAACACTGTCCCCTCCATGGTGGAAGTGTTCCATTGTAGTCAACCTGCCATCAGGGTGCTGGCTGGTCACCCCAAGGAATAGAACCATATCGGGGGCTAAATGTTGGTCTCTGCTGTTGGTAAATCTGGCACTCGGCAGCATCTGTAGCCCGATCAGCCTTGGTGAGTGGAAGCCATGCTGTCTGAGCCCTGCATAACCTCCATCTCATGGCCACCAGCCACTTTGTTCGGGCCCACGGTTGAGCAAGCAAACAAGGGATAGGCTGGAGAGAGGCTGACTATCCACAGAATGAGTCATCCGATATACTTGATTATTAAATTCATCCTTTGCTGAGATCACTTTTGATGAGCATTTACAAGAGAAACAAATATCTTCACATCCTTTGAACATTCAAAGAGCTCATATCCCATAACTTTCTTCCCCAAATGTCTTTCTTTTTTTACCCAATTTTTCGCAGTCATTGCACTCCTTCCAAGCTCCCTGACCATCCTGCCAAACCATTGGCTACAGCTTATGAATCAGTATATAATCAATCTTCTGGCCATTTCTCCTTCTAATCAAAAATGCACAACCATGTGCAGTACTGCCGACTCGAAGTCTCGATCGAGTCCGCACTGTGAAGACTTTCACCTTCAACTCAGTGTCCTTTAGGTTTGTCTCAGAATAGGGCTGTAATGCTGCATGCTGTCCACTGCTGGGTCAGATGCCCTGGCAGTAGCCATCCGCAAACCGTCCAGTAAACCCAAGAGCCCTAGTCTTCCTCTTCCTTTGGGTCAACTGATCTTAGGGTAAACCCCATGAAGCAATAGGTGCATGCTTAAGCACAGGAGGCTTTGTAACAGGAGTGGGAACCTTAGGCATTTGGGCAACTTCTTCATGTGCTTGCCTGCTGTGGCCCAGGGGCCTGCCCGGGTCCCTGTACAGATATGTAACCGAATTTCCCCCATTGTGACAATGGACTGTTTTGCTATCACATCCTACTTGTATTGCTCGTTGCGTCGAAGATAACACCTAGTTCATGATGGGCAGCTCAGGTTCCATGGTGACTTGGTGGCTCATTGTCAGACGTTCAGTTTCTACTAAGGTCCAATAGTAGGCTAAGAGCTCTCTCTCAAAAGTTGAATAGTTCTTTGCAGATGAAGAGCCTTGCTCCAAAATCCCAGGGGCCTCCACTGTGATTCCCATATGGGAGACTGCCATAGACTATAATACGATGTGCTGACCCAGACAAGCATCTCTATCATGCCTACTCGGATACCGGATCTCAAGTCACCAAATTGGGTCTGCTGGATCATATATGGCCCTAGGGGCAGAGAAGCCTGCACTTCTGCTTGGACCTGTTGAAGAGCTTTTCCCTGTTCCAAGCCCCACTCAAAGTTTGGTACCTTCCGAGTCACCTGATATATATGGGTGTGTAGTAACACACGCAGATGAGGAATGTCCTGCCTCCAGAATCCAAAAAGGGCCACCAAACATTGTGCTTCTTTCTGGTGGAGGGAGGGGTGGCATAGTGGTGCACAACTTATGTCTGTTAACCTTAGAAGGAATGATCCTCTTGCATCTTTCTGGCAGCAGCACCACTGAAACTCCTAGGACTGAAGCCGAGGTAGATGGCGCCTTGAATTTTTAGTTTGGATTTATTTTCCATCTTCTCATGTGCATATGGTTTACCAACAAGTAAAGACTAGCTGCTACCTCCTGTGCACTGGGTCCAATCAACATAATACATCATTAATATAGTGGACCAGTGTGTTATTTTTGTGGAAGAGTCAGGCGATCTAGATCCCTTCTAACTAAGTAATGGCGACAAGGCTGGAGAGTTAAGATACCCTTGAGGTAGACAGTAAAGGTATACTGTTGCCTTGCCAGCTGAAAGCAAAATTCTGCTTCTGGTGGTCCTTTATGAACTGGTATTGAGAATAAAGCATTGGCCAGATGAATAGCTGCATACCAGGTATATTAATCTGCTCAAGTAAATACACCACATCTGGTACAGTCAGGGCGTGGGGGTGTGATGATGGGTCGTACTCGGACTGGTGGGAGGTTTTTTGTATTATTCAAGGACTGTCATTCTCCAATGATGCCATTAGTCTTTGTGCACCAGGCGCAGAGATAGTAGTTGGAGAGTTAATGGGAGATGTGGTAGGGATCAACACCCCTGCATCTTTAAAATCCTTAATGGTGGCACTAAATTCTGCAATCCCTCAAGGGTACGCCAATAACTGTGTGTTTGGTTCACTAATTTTCCCTGGTAGAGGCAAAAACAATGGTTTCCATTTGACCTTTCCAACCATAATATCCCTCACTCCACTGGTCAGGAAACCAATGTGGGGATTCTGCAATTTCTAAGTATATCTATCCAAATTATACATCCTGGGACTGGAGAAATAACCACAGGATGAGTTCTGGGAACCACTGGGCCTACTGTGAGTTGGACTTCAGCAAAAACTCCATTTATAGCCTGCCTCCATAGGCCCCAACTTTAACTGGAGGGCCACAATGCTTTTTTAGGGTCTCCTGGGATCAGTGTCAATTCAGAACCAGTATCCAATAGTCCTCAAAAAGAGTCTGATTTAGGTTTCCTGTTTCCCAGTGTTACGCTTACCCTAGTAAAAGGCCTCAGGTCCCTCTGGGGGAGGACAGGAGGAAGGCAAACAGCATAACTCTGTGGTATTGTTACAAGGTCCTTCGGCTTATTGGAACCCGGCCCACCCCTCTCATTCAAGGGGTTCTGGGGTCTGTGAACTGTCTCAATCTGCGAAAGCTGGTTAACTGGACGGGATTTGCTACAGCTGAAATCCAATGTTGACTCCCTGTCATTCGTGATTTTCTAGACCGTTTTTCTGCTTATACAGAGTCAAATAAAGAAACTTAGTAGGCTTCTGTATTAGTCAGTTTCCTGGGGGAACATGCGTATACCGTGATTAATTAGCCATTTCCAAAGATCATTTCGGGTGATGCCATTTTAGGTATTGTTTTGCCTTTGCACCCATTATGATAATTACAGTAATAGCTGCCCTCATCTGGCCTTCGGCAATTCAGTGCTGCCACCTGAATCCTACCCTGAGGTCCTGTTAAAACCTATTATGTGTACATTTAATTTATTCAAGCGAGCAACAAGTTCTCTATCTGTAAGATCTGGCATAAGAAATAGGGCAAAAACAAAGCTCTTCAAATGGTGTTTTCTGGTGCCCTCTCTCAAGTAACTTTCCATCTTATAAATTCAGTTAGTGGCATGTCCTCTGGGTCGTCATATTGTGGAGAATGTAGTTTTACACTTGAAATCCACTCGAGCATGCCCATCTGGCTGACCGGCGGCAACAATCCCGGTTCATGAATACTAAGCAAAGGAATATCAGGCATCTCTATTCGCTGTTAGTAGGCCATGTGTTAATAAATACATCAGCCAACCATCAAATAAATGTTTAACACCGGTTTTTTAATGGCTCGAGCTTCCATGTTAAAACTAGAACCTCTACTCAGTGGGCCCATAATGCGTAAGTAAACTCAGTATGAGTCAATTATTAATATGTCCTTCTTAGCCAATTATCCACACCCTTTAATTTCCATTCCCACACATTTCCTTAGGCTTCTGCCAGAATGAATCAGCAATCTCATTAATTTCTTTAGTTGTGTAGCGCACCTCCTTGTGGACCACACTTTCTATCTCACTTGAGGGGCTTGCTTAGACTTCAATCTGGTTATAGGTCTAGAAGCATCAATTGTTGGGCCCTGAGGGACATTAGCTCCCACTAGGAGGGGGAGATCCTCAGTTAAGGGTGGGGAGGAGGATCTGCAGGGTGTGGGAATGTATTCTATGCTGAGGGTGGGGAGATTATTTCCTCAGATAAAGAAAATCCCTCAGAATTGAGGGTTCAAAATCCTCATCATCGTGGTTGTTCCACACATCTCCATCCCAAGTTTCAGGGTTCCACCCTTTCCCTACCTGTGCTCTCACTTTGACTGCTTACACTCTTCGTGGCTGGGAAATTAAAATTTGCATTTGTAAATAGACGTATAATAAGGGCTCCAGGTTGATTTTCTGCTGCTTTAGCTATTTGGCTGCTGGAAAGAAGAAGATCGTTCTCTTCCAGAAGCACACTTGGAAACCTTTAAACTGTTGTGTTGAGATATATTTCTCTCTATCACTTTATCCGAGACCTGCTAGGAGCCAATCATGTGCAAACATCATTATTTTTCTTATTTTTCTGCAATTTCTAAAACGTTTTATATATAGAGTCACTAAATTCCTTGCTTCTCACAAGAGGCAAGTTAGGTGAGTCAAATGGATCTATCTTCATAATTACATCAAATAGTCTGCACCAAGGATTATCATTCCTCTTCATGCCACCAGGAAAGCCTTCAGTAACTCTAGGCTTCATTGGGTTGGAGAGCTGGCTCCAGAGACTACCAAGCCCACTAAAGAAATTTAGCCTTTCAATTCTGTTTCTTTAGAACCACTTCTGGTACCAAAATCTGTATTAGTCAGGGTTCTTTAAAGAAACAGAAGCAACAGGACGAATATATAACTATATACAATTTATTGATTTGCTCACGTGACAGAACTCAAGTAGTCCAACAGTAAAACTGGAGAGGCTGAGAATCCAGGGAACTGCTCAGTCCGCAAGGCTGGATGTCTCAGTAGTCCCAATCTGGTGCTGAAGGCCCGGTGGATTTCAGGAGATCTGCTGGTTTCAGTACACACTGGGATCTGAAGGGTTGATCATAGCAGCAAGACAAACTCACCAGTGAGAGAGAGGCAAGCTGTAGGAAAAAAAGGGACCAGCTCCCTCTGCTGTGGCCCTTTATACTGCCTGCTGGCAGAAGGTAACGCCCACATTTGGGGTGGGCCATCCGGGTTGAGGTGGTCCAATCCGAAGATCCTTTTCTCTTATTTGTTCCTTAGTCCAGTCAAGTTGACACCCAGGATTAACCATCACAACCATCTCACCAGCCCCTCTTGTGTTTTCTTTATACTCACAACATAAGGGAGGCCCAGGGAGGCAAAGCCACATCTCCAGGGTCACACAGTGGGCTTGGCTGCAGCTTCCACAGCTGGCCACCTACTGTGGCCACCCTCTCTTGCCCTGTCTGGCTCCTCTGTCCCCGCTCACCTATGGGAGGCACCCTGTGGCCTTAGATCTCTGGTGGGTGCCAACCACCAGGGAAAGGTCCTGGGCAGTGTGTGACCCTTGAGGGCAGCTCTTTGTCCCCACAAAGCCGAGTGCGAGGCTCTGGCGGAACACAGTCTACCCTCCATCTGCCCACCCTGGGCTCAGCCCTTGTTAGTCCCTGGCTAGCTGTTTGCTCTGTGTTGTCTCTGCTGGGCTAGCTTCTTTGGGTTGGGGCCACCATAGCTTCTTTCAGCTTTTCCCTGCGTGCCTGTGGTGGCAGGGGCTCTGGGCCTCTTTGGGGAACCTCCCCAAAGGTCATGGCTCAGTGGAATGCCCTCAGCACGGTTAGGCCTGTCCAAGCCCTGGGGAGGGTCTGTGGTTCCCCACTGCTGGGAGAACTGTCCCTTCCCAGTTATTTGTTATCCTTTTTGGAGGGATTGGGAGACATGACTGTCTATAGCAAACATGATTCCTGTTGTGTTCAAGTGTGCTCAGTCATGTAATATTCTCATAGTCTTCAGTGTGATTAGTGCAGTCCGAGTGTCTTGCCACCCTTACGTTGACAGCAGCCTGTGCAGTCAGTTACCACTGACCCTGCAGTTCTCTCTGTACCCGGTCCCATCTCTAAAAGCATGCTTTCTGAGGCTCCCGGACCTTTGCATGTGCAGGCCTCTGGAGTCCCTCTAACCCTTCTGTGGGTTTGTGCATCAAGCTTCACAGTTTGACACAGCCTCTTCCACAGGACGTAATCCCGCACTGCTGGACAGTCCTAGGGCCTGGCTATGGGCTCTCTGTACACACTTGGTGGAGGGCACTTTGTACCTAGCCTGTTGCTCTCACATGCTGGAGTTTCTGGAGTGCGGGGTTTGGGGCTGAGCTTTCTCTACTGCCCCAATGCCACTCAGAAGGGACCAGGCTGTTAGGACCCGGGCTGCCAGGATGAACAGGCCAACCTTCCCCAGAGGGTACTGCGAGCCTCTGTGCATGCTTTCTCAGAGGGGTCGGAGAGGGACTTCAGTTAGAGCTTTGATTTGAACAGTGTGTCCCACCAACAACCGTGACGAAACCTAAACCCCATTGGGAGGCCCATTAGGAAGCAAGTGGACCCTCAAGAAGTGATTCGGGTGGGAAGGGGCTCGCCTAGCTTCCATACAGGAAAAAGAACGAACGAATGAAAGAAAGGAAGAAAAGAAAGAAAAGACAAAACAAGAAAGGGGGAGGCTGGGGAGCCGGGGCGCATGGTTAAGAGCTCGGATTCAGTTTCCAGCANCATCAAGCTTCACAGTTTGACACAGCCTCTTCCACAGGACGTAATCCCGCACTGCTGGACAGTCCTAGGGCCTGGCTATGGGCTCTCTGTACACACTTGGTGGAGGGCACTTTGTACCTAGCCTGTTGCTCTCACATGCTGGAGTTTCTGGAGTGCGGGGTTTGGGGCTGAGCTTTCTCTACTGCCCCAATGCCACTCAGAAGGGACCAGGCTGTTAGGACCCGGGCTGCCAGGATGAACAGGCCAACCTTCCCCAGAGGGTACTGCAAGCCTCTGTGCATGCTTTCTCAGAGGGGTCGGAGAGGGACTTCAGTTAGAGCTTTGATTTGAACAGTGTGTCCCACCAACAACCGTGACGAAACCTAAACCCCATTGGGAGGCCCATTAGGAAGCAAGTGGACCCTCAAGAAGTGATTCGGGTGGGAAGGGGCTCGCCTAGCTTCCATACAGGAAAAAGAACGAACGAATGAAAGAAAGGAAGAAAAGAAAGAAAAGACAAAACAAGAAAGGGGGAGGCTGGGGAGCCGGGGCGCATGGTTAAGAGCTCGGATTCAGTTTCCAGCACCCACGGGGTGGCTAGCAAGTCTGCAACTCCAGTTGGGGAGATCATGCGCCCCCTTTTGACCTCCACTGGCCTTGCAACACATTCGCATACCCACCCCACCTTCCCCCACACAAATAAAATTAAAATAAATATTTTAAAGGAAAGAGAAGAGCAATGAAGGGAAGGAGGGAAGGAAACAAAAAAGGGAAGGAAAGGTAAGAAGAGATCGGGGCAACCAGACATAGGGTGCACACCTGCACCCCAGCTTTCAGGAGGCTGAGGCAGGAGAATCTTGAGTCCCGTTTTGTTCATTCATGTTCATTCATTCTCTCCTTACTGTGCGTGTAGTGTTCTGGAGCCAGAGGCCAACTCCTATCCACGTGGACACCGCGGACCGAACACAACAGTTTCACCAATCCTAAAGGGTGTGGTGGGGCCTGGTCTCCCAGCACGTGCATGAATTTCGATTTTGCTGTATGCTTTGAGGTGAAACACTGACCCATGTGGTTTTAAACTTTTTCTTCAAGGTCCCTGGTGTTTTGGGACACTGCCGGCGTCACCCAACTCCGGGGCAAGGAGGCCGCCCGGCCCTGTGCGTTGAGGAGCAGCGCCACCAAGCGGCCACTGTGGGAAGCGCAGGCCACCTAGGGAGGAGGTCTGAACTCCAGCTTCTCTACCATCCCTCGTGCTGCAGATGAAACTAGGGCCTCTCATGTGCTGGCACTGAGGCACCCCAGCTACATTTTATTTCTAAATTAGTTAAGGTAAAAGCAAATATTCAGCCTATATACATCAGGTTTGTTTTCTGAGACAGGGTCTCTGTAGCCCAGGCTAGCCCGGACCTTGCCATGCTCCTGCCTCAGCTTCTCTGACCCTGGGATGACAGGGACTAGCTCTCCCAAAATATCCTCTGAACACACACACACACACACACACACNGTTAAGAGTTGCTTATTGCCGGCTGGAGAGATGGCTTAGTGGTTAAGAGCATCGACCGCTCTTACAGAGGACCCGGGTTCGATCCCCAGCACTCACATGGTGGCCGAGAACTGTCTGAAACTCCAATTCCAGGAGAACTCCAGTTCCAGGGGAATCTGACACCCTCTTCTGACCTCCGCGGCATTGCACGACATGGGTGCACAAACTTGCATGCAGACAGTACATTCATACACATACAGAAATAAATAAAATTAATAATAAAAAAAGTTGCTTATTGCTTTTGCAGAGGCCTGGGGCTTTGTTCCAAGCACCCATATGGTATCTCATAACTGCCTGGAACTCCAGTTCTAGGGGATCCAATACCATATTGTGGCCTTAGAGGGCTCTTGCATGCACACAAAGCACTTATATATATGCAGGCAAAAACAGTCATGCACATAAAAAAATTGACATTAGCCAGGTAAGGTGTATAGACCTGTAATGCTTCCTACTTTGGGAGACGAAGGAAGGATAATTGAAGACACAGAGTGAGTTCAAGGATAGTCTGGTTAACTTATCAAGGCTCTGCCTCAAAGGAAAAAGGAAAAAAATTCCCCACACCATATCATAGTAAAAACACTCGATATTCAAAACAAAGAATACTGAAAGCTGCAAAAGAGAAACAAGTCACATATAAATGAAAACCCGCCAGCCATGTTTTAATCCCAGCACTCCAGAGGCAGAGGCAGGCAGATCTCTGTGAGTTCAAGGCCAGCCTGGTCTACAGAGTGAGTTCCAGGACAGCTGGGGCTATAGGGAGACCCTGTCTCTAAAAAGACCCAAAACAGAAAACCCATCAGAATTACAGCTAATTTTTCTCAATGCAAACGATGAAAGCCAGAACAGCCTGGACCAAAGTATTCCCAGTTCTAAATGACTATAGATGCCAATCCAGAATACTTTACCCAGAAAAAATGTCTATAATAGTTGAAGGAAACAGGAAACTCTTTCACAACACAAATAGGCTGAAAGAATTCTTGGCCAGAAAGCCAGCCCTTCAGAGAAGACTTGAGCAATAGAAGGAGCAGAAATTAGGAACCGAAGTAGCAACAGAAAATACTTGAGAGTAATAATACTATACTACACTATACTATACCATTATTATAATATGGAAATACAAACCTAAAACAAGAATGCAGTAGAAACCAAAAATATATTTTGGTCTTTTCAAGACAGGGTCTCCCTGTAGCCCCAGCTGTCCTGGAACTCACTCTGTAGACCAGGCTGGCCTTGAACTCACAAAGATCTGCCTGCCTCTGCTTCCCAAGTGCTAGGACTAAAGGCATGAGCCACCACACACGGCGGAAATAATATATATGTATATATATCAATAATAACTTTATTTTTCCAAGCCAAACTACCCAGCTTTACTAAAGACACTTCTCATAAACAATCCTGCCATTTCAGTTAGGACATGGCAGACAATCACTAACAGTACACAAGAACTTTCAAACTCCCTTCTTGTATGGACTACCAAATCAGAAAGCCACTGTAAAATTCAATGACGTTTCTGTTTGATGCTCTGAATGAGGAGTGTAGAGTGAGGGCTGACAGTTCACATTAAGCATGCTGTTTAACAACTTTTCACAAGCCGACCCTGACCTTCAGGAAATGAAATGAACACGGCCGAATTATCAATCTGAAGAGCCAGAATCTTTTAAAAAAATTATTTATTTATTTATTTATTTCTGTATGTGTATGAATGTACTGTCTGCATGCAAGTCTGTGCCCCCGTGTCGTGCAATGCCGCGGAGGTCCGAAGAGGGTACCGGATTCCCCTGGAACTGGAGTTCTCCTGGAATTGGAATTTTAGACGGTTCTCGGCCGCCATGTGGGTGCTGGGGATCGAACCCGGGTCCTCTGTAAGAGCGGTCGGCGCTCTTAACCGCTAGGCCATCTCTCCAGCCCG
>VZQC01008518.1:991672-1030434 GCA_009823505.1 Rhizomys pruinosus | reverse complement strand
TATGACAAGTTGTATACATGCAGGGTGTGCTAACAACACCACACAACCTCGAATACAAAAATAAGAAGGTGGAACGACGTGAATAACAGAAGGACACACAAATATCTACCTCTAACCTACAACAGACAATTACGCACACACACACAATACACACACACCACCTCTGCACTAATATTTGCCACACATAGTAAAAACAAAATAGCTACCAGGCGGTTTTGCAGCTCTAACCAGCCCAGTGACAATAAAAATCATACCAGTTTCAGTGCTCTGGAATCACAGCCACTGAGGATCTCAGGGACAGTGCTGGGCTAAACCTCCATCACGGCCACCGAGGGTCTCAGGGACAGTGCTGGGCCAAACCTCCATCACAGCCACTGAGGGTCTCAGGGAGAGTCCTGTACTAATCCTCCATCACAGCCACTGAGGCATTGCACGACACAGGTCACACAAACCTAAAACCCTAATACAGGACAGTCATTTATCATGATAAGATAACTAAATAAATAATACAAAAATTAAAAAAAATGAGGGGATTCATATAATTCCCTTGGGACCTTGTTCAGTTCCTTTGAGAGTTGATTGTTATAAAAGTCATCAGGCACTAGCCAGGTATTGTGGGCACACCTTTAACTTACGCACTTGGGGGCGAGAGGCACCGGTCTTGTGAGTTCAAGTCCAGCCTCGGTCTACAGAGTGAGTTACAGGTCAGTGAGGCTACAGGGAGACCATGTCTCTGTAATACCCAAAATAAATAAATAAAATTAAAATAAAATAAAAGTCATCAGGCTGGCCTCTGACTCTGTGGATTCCTCTCTACTTCTTCTCCAACTATTGTGATCCTATCTATCAAAAGGTCCTCACCAAAGGCTGCCCTGGTGGTACTATCACTTTTTTTTTTTTTTTTTTTTTTGGGTCTTTTCGAGACAGGGTCTCCCTGTAGATGGGATTTCAGTCTTCCAAACAATTGGACCAAATAAGCCTCTTTTCTTTTTTTAACAAGCTACAGCCTCAATATATTTTGTTATGTGCTCAGGAAATGGAAATGGGTGAATGCAAATCCGTATTGGATGGCCACTTAGGTATGTGATGGTAGGGAACAGTTTGGTGTCTGCTCTCAGAGCCTCTAATGTGCTACATGAGAGCAATCTTCAAGTAGTAACAGGAAAGCACACAGCACAGAAGTAGAAGCTGTGAGGAAATGTTTCATTCTTTAGGCATGGGTTATGAAAACATGCCACTTGGACTGCATTTAAAATGTTTATTTTTCTTGCAAACTATGAAAGCAGAACGTAACCTGGAGCAAAGCATTCCAGGGGTTAAAGGACAATAGATGCCAACCCAGGTTACTTTACCTGGCAAAAATGTCATTTATAGTTTAAGGAGAGAGAAAAGCCTTCTATGACATAAACGAGTTGAAATAATACATGTCCGGGAAACCAAACCCTTCAGAGAATACTTGATAGCAATTCAAAGAACAGAAGAAAGGAGCAACCATCCGAGACACCTAGAAAGAGAAAATCACTAAAAGCATTAATTGTCAGAAATAGAAAACCTTGAAGGTAGATGCACACACAAGCGCATACACTACTATTAGCGGTAAAGAATATACGCTAAGCTGGCAGACACATGTTGACCCTTGATGCTAGGAACTTACACCGACACAGATATGTCATGGGTCAAGTAACTTCATTGATATTGAATATGACACTGTGCCTGTCACAATGTCCCAGCTATCGTGACACACAGCGACGGAGTAGACTGGAGGCAGAGCTGGCTAGGTATGGACCACACGACTCATTCCATACACTATGCTGGTCTACAAGAAAACACATCTTACCTTCAAGGACAGGACACCACCTTAAAGTGAAAGGATGGAAAAAAATATTCCAAAAGCAATGTACCAAAAAGAAAGAAAAGCAGGTGTTACTATTTTAATATCAGAAAAAATAGACTTCAAAGTACAAGAAATAAGAAGAGACAAAGAAGCCATTGTATTTTTATCAAAGGAAAAAATTCACCAAGAAGATATCCCACAAACCTGAATATATATGCCCCAAACTTGGTGCACCAAACTTTATAAAGAAATTCTCCAGGACCCAACAAGTCACACACTCACCCCAGTACACTCACAGTAGGGGGACTTCAATTACCCACTGAGTCCTTTGGATAGCTCAACAGGAACAAAGGAAAATCACAGAGGAATCTGAAACTAACTATTATGATACACCAAATTGGGACCTCACAGACATTTACCAAATATTCCACCCTAATACCAGAGAATACACTTTCTTTCTTTCTTTCTTTTATTTTACTTTTATTTTATTTTATTTGGTTTCTTTTTGAGACAGGGGTCTCCCTATAGCTCTGGCTGTCCTGGAACTCACTCTGTAGACCAGGCTGGCCTCCAAACTCTACAGAGATCGCATGCCTCTGCCTCCAAAGTGCTAGGATTAAATGAGTGCGCCGCCACCACCCGGCATTTATTTATTTCTGTCTTTGTACCCCCAAAATGTACTTTCTGCATGCAAGTTTGTGCACCGTGTCGTGCAATGCCGCGAGGTCAGAAGAGGGTGTAGATTCCCCTGGAAAATGATTCTCCTGGAATTGGAGTTTCAGACGGTTCTCGGCCGCCATTGTGGGTGCTGGAGACGAAGCCGGGTCCTATGCAAGAGCGCGTCAGCGCTCTTAAACTGCTATGCCATCTCTCCCACCCCGAGAATACACTTTTCTACTCAGCACCCCATGGAACATTCTCCAAAATCCACAACATACTGGGGACACAGAGACGAAGAAACCTCCACAAATACAAAAAGATGACAATACTTTCATGCATTCTATCAGACCACAGTGCACTAAAGTCAATATCAACACCAGATAGCCCTACTGCCTACAAGTATCTTCACATGGAGATTGAACAACACACTCCTGAAAAAATGAATGGGTCAAGGAAGAGATAAGGAAAGAAATAAAAGGATTCCTGGACTGAATGACAATGACAATACCACAAAACAAAACCTATGGGATACCTTTAAAAGCAGTCCTAAGGGGGACGTTTATAGCCCTGGGTGCCTACATTAGAAAAACAGAAAGAAGCACAGTGAATGATCTAAACACTGCAGCTAAAAGCACTTGAGAGGCAACAAACAAGAGAATGAACGCTAGACGCAACAGACAGGAAGGAAAAAGAAATAACAAAAATCAGAGCAGAAATCAATGAAATCGAACACGAAAACAATACAAAAAAATCAATGAATTCCAAACGTTGGTTCTTTGAAAGAATAAACAAGATAGACCGACCTCTAGCCCAGTTAACCAAAAGAAAGAAGGAACAACTCCATAATCAATTCAATCTGTGATGAAAAAGGAACTATCACAACAGACAAGGAAAAGATACAGGAAAAATCATATGGGAATAACTTCAAAACCTATCTCTACCAAGTTTGACAACCTAGAAGAAATGGATGAATATCTGTGAAATCCTGGGCATCACCAAAGCACGACAAGAGAGAGCAGCAGCTTAACAAGCCCTTAAATAAAAGAACTAGAGGATGTAGTAAGAAGCCTCCCAACTAAAAAAAGCCCGGCCCAGACGGTTTCACAGACAGGAATTTATAAAAAACATTTTCAACAAGACCTACAGGCCATATTACTGAAACTGTTCGAAGGAGTCAATTCAGAGAAGTTCTTCCCAAAACTCCTTCTATGAAGCCAGCATCACTCTACTACCAAAACGAGGCAAAGATACCACTAACAAGGAGACTTCTAGACCCATCTCCCTAATGAACACAGATGCCAAAAATTCTAAACATGATACTGGGCAATCGCATACAGACTCACATCAAGACGATCATCCAGCATGACCAAGTTGGTATTCATACCGGAGATGCCGGGATGGTTCAACATATGGAATGCATGCAGTGTTGGTGGAGGTCATAAGAAGTCCTCAGATCCTCTAGAACTGGAGTTACAGATGGTAGTTAGTCACCATGTGGGTGCTTGGAACTAAATCCCAGGCCTCTGGAGCAGCCAACTCTCTTGGCCACCGAACCATCTTTCTAGCCCCTCACCTTATCTTTTGAGACAGGCTCTCTCACTGAACACAGGAATGTGTTTTACAATATGGACATAATTTGGACAAATGACTTTTATCGTACCTTACAACCAAAAAGTTAAATTTTTTTGGGGGGGTCTTTTCAAAACAGGGTCTCTCTGTAGCCCCAGCTGTCCTGGAACTCGCTCTATAGACCAGGCTGGCCTTGAACTCACAAATATCCACCTGCCTCTGCCTCCCAAGTGCTAGGATCAAAGGCATGCGACACCATGCCCAGCTCAAAAAGTTATTCTTATGTTAGCTTGTTTATAATTTGGAGGAGCTCACAGAGCTGTGTGCTCTTCTTTTTTTTAATTTTATTTATTTATTTTATGTGTATGAACATACTGTCTGCATGCAGGTCTGTGCACCCATGTTGTGCAATGCTGCGGAGGTCAGAAGAGGGTGTCGGATTCCCCTGTAACTGGAGTTCTCCTGGAATTAGAGTTAGGGACAGTTCTCAGCTGCCATGTGGCCGCTGGGGATCGAACCCTGGTCCTCTGCAAGAGCAGTCGGTGCTCTTAACCACTAGGCCATCTCTCCAGCCCTGTGTGCTCCTCTTTTATGTTGGGAAGATGACCTTAATATTTCATGACCCTTGCTTGCCCTGGATCCAAAATAATGTATGGATGTGTGTATATTTTACATATCAAAGCACTGCAAACAGCACGTTTCTCATTGAAAACGAGGGAAATTGACAACAGCTGATTATGGTTGTGTGTGAGTTGGTCCAGGTCTAAAGTTCAGAAAGGCTCAATCTTTACTTCAATTCAAACTTGATATATTGTTCTAATAAAAGAATAAGTCAGCCCTTTCTTGAGAGGACAGTACTGAGAGAATTCTGAAGGAACAGGAGAGAGTTCTTGCAGTAATAGGTATTCAGCAGTTTAGATCCACTCTTGGCCTTAAAGGGGATGCTAAGGGTTGGGCTGTTTATATTAAGCATCACTGTACTGGGGCTTCCCCTAGTAAAGCCACAACTGAGCCTAGAGCTCACAGATTCTGCTAGGCTAGCTGGCTAGACTCCAGGGATCCTCCTGTTCCTTCCCAGTGCTGGGGTTATATCTTGCATCACTATGCCAGGCTTTTTAAGTGGGTGCTGGGCATATGAACCCCCATCCTCATGTTCGTGCAGCTAGCACTCTACCCACTGAGCCATCTCCCAGAAGCTCTTGGACTGAGTTCTTTTTCTTTTTCTTTTCTTTTTTTGGGGGGGTATTTTTTGAGACAGGGTCTTCCTTTAGTCCCAGCTGGCCTGGAGCTCACTCTGTAGACCAGGCTGGCCTTGAACTCACGCAGATCTGCCTGCCTCTGCCTCCCAAGTGCTGGGATTAAAGGTGTGCACCACTGGGGCTGGAGAGATGGCCTAGCAGTTAAGAGCTCTTACAGAGGACCCGGGTTCGATCCCCAGCACCCACATGGTGGCCGAGAACTGTCTGAAACTCCAATTCCAGGAGAACTCCAGTTCCAGGGGAATCCGACACCCTCTTCTGACCTCCGCAGCATTGCACGACACGGGTGCACAGACTTGCATGCAGACAGTACATTCATACACATACAGAAATAAATAAAATTTAAAAAAAATTAAAAAAAAAAAGGTATGCACCACTATGCCCGGCTGAGTTATATTTTCTACAGGACTTAAAGGCTGTTTCTCAGATCCAAGTGCCATCTGTAAGCACCTGCTAGTGCTGTTTTCTCTCAGCTCCCATTGTTTTTCAGTTCTGCCTCCTCTGTCATGCATATGACATACTATAAATCTTTATGTCCAGCTCTGACTGTTCTATCTGGTGACTATAGCTACCAGCCATTACCACTGTTGTCCTGGCAAAAGCCAAAGAATTAACGTGGGTGGGTCTCATCTTCTGAGTGCTTGTTTTCTTCATGGGGTCTGTTTACTCGGTCATAACTGATAAGGACTGAGGTTAGAAGACTGGACCTCCACATCAGTCCAGCAGACAAAGACACTCGTCACTAGACTTAGCTCCTCCTAAGTTAGGATGCATTGTTCTTGGCACCGTTATTCTTCCTTGGCTTCTCTTTACCCATGCCCATGTTACAGAGCCACCACTTGCTGATTCTGATCCCCTGTCTGGCACTGGGACCTGAAGTAGTATCAGGGTACTCTGATTACTTTCTATTGCTGCAATAAAACACTGACCAAAACCAACTTGAGCGAAGAAAGGGTTTATTCTGCTTATAGCTTGCAGTCCATTATCAAGGGAAGTCAAGGCAGGAACTCAGAGACGGGACTTTGAGGGAGGATCTGAAGCACAGACCATAGAGGAAGGCTGTATACTGGCTTGCTCCTCTGACCTGTGCTCAGCTTGCTTTCTTATATAATCCAGGACCATCTGCACAGGGGTGGCAACTCCCACAATGGGCTGGGCCCACCTACTTCATTCAACAATCAAGAAAATGCCTCACAGATATACCCATGGGCCAATTCAATAGAGGAAATTCCCCAAGGATGTTCCCTCTTCCCAGGAATGTCAAGGGTTAATCCTTGCAAACAACTTTGCGACATAAGAACCATAAATATCCACAATTTGTATATGAGGAAAGCAGATTCTACAGAACTAAAGTTGTTTCTGGGTCCAAAAACCAGAAGATATACAGGGCTGTGAGGTTATCTGTGCCCACTGTGACCAGAACTCAGATCAGCATCCAGTGCCGGAGACAGGAATACAATGTAGTTAGCTTGTTTTGTTCTGTTTGTGGTGGTGCTATGGGACTGTGTGGATGCTAGGCAAGCTTGCTGCCACTGAGCTAGCACTTGGGAGGCAGAGGCAGGCGGATCTCTCTGAGTTCAAGGCCAGCCCGGTCTACAAAGTGAGTTCCAGGACAGCCAGAGCTACAGGGAGACCCTGTCTCAAAAAGCAAAAAAAAAAAAAAAAAAAGACTTGGGGACTGGGGATGCAAATCAGATGTAAACAGCTTTTTTTTTTTTTTTTTTTTTTTTTTTTTTTTTTTTTTTTTTTGTCTTTTGAGACATGTCTCCTGTAGGCCCCAGCTGACCTGGAATCACTCTGTAGACCAGGCTGGCCTTGAACTCACAAAGATCCACCTGCCTCTGCCTCCCGAGTGCTAGGGATTAAAGGCATGCGCCACTACGCCCGGCTGTAAACAGCTTTCTTAAATATATACGGTCCTGGGTCAGATACCCAGTAATAGGGAAGAGAGAAAAGAGTGAGAATGAGAATAAGAAGAGAGAGAAAAAGAGAGAGAGAGAAGAAAGAAAGAAGAAAAAGGATGAGTTGAAAAGGGTGAGAATGAGAATGAGAAAGAGAGAAGGGGTAAGGAAGGATGTGGGCTTGGATGCCAGATTGCTTGGAATTTCTAAATTAATCTTATTATGATCATGTGTGTGTGATTTGTGCATGTGCGTGTGGGCACACATGTGCCATGGTGCGTGTGCATGGCTTTTAGGAGTCAGTTTTCTCCTTCCACTGTGGGTTCTAGAATTCCAGAGCAGCAAAGGCTGTTGCCTGCCTGTTGCCTCGCAGGCCTGTAGATTTTTTTTTTCCTGCTTTATAGTTATTCATTTGAAGCAAGATCATTAACACATTCCTTAAGTTATTTACAGGCAATTTGACTTAGCATTAACACTTTGCTCTTTGTAACAAGTTAGTGAAACATATAAATATAGGGATTCACAAAAAATTTATGCAATTCACATAATTGAAAAAAGAGGTACAATTTTTGTAACTTGTTTATCTTTACATAAATCATGGTTGAAACTCATTAGCAATTATGATATTAAAGAAAGCTTCTGAAGTAAATATAAAAACAATAGCAAAGACAAATTAATACAACTTTTCTTTCAGTATTATCAACCAGTAGAAAAATTTTTTTTGGTATTTTTGAGATAGGGTCTCCCTTTTAGTCCCAGCTGTCCTGGAGCTCACTATGTAGACCAGGCTGGCCTTGAACTCACAGAGATCCACCTGCCTCTACCTCCCGAGTGATGGGATTAAAGGCATGCGCCACAATGCCCAGGGAGTAGAACAGTTTAAAAATAGTTGAAAATGTTCATTCCCAAATGAGAATGGCATCTCGGGGCTGGAGAGATGGCCTAGCGGTTAAGAGCGCCGACTGCTCTTGCAGAGGACCCGGGTACGATCCCCAGCACCCACATGGCGGCTGAGAACCGTCCGAAACTCCAATTCCGGGAAAGCTCCAGTTCCAGGGGAATCCGACGCCCTCTTCTGACCTCCGCGGCATTGCACGATATGGGTGCACAGGCTTGCATGCGGACAGTACATTCGTACACATACAGAAATAAATANACAGGGCAGGATTGATGGTTGTTTGGGCTTGCCAGGGAGGAGCCTTCAAGCACTTCCTTGGGGAAAACATGACATCTTTTGGAAAAGAAAGAAAGAAAAAGAAAGAAAATCCTCCAAAACAAAATAGTTGAAAATGTTCATTCCCAAATGAGAATGGTATCTCATCAATACAGTTCTTTGAATTAAATGACATTACATATCTCAATATATTACATGATATATAGTAATCATTCACTTAATAACTGTAATATTCATGTGCTCCATTATGTGTGGATATTGAGATATCAATTATTCCCACCAAATAATTTACAAAATATTAAAGAAAACAGGAAAAAGCATTCAATTATGTGAAAGAAGTGATATATAAGCCTCAGCATTATTTACTATACATAATATATTGTAAATATGCAGCAAATATATTTACTATATAATATATAGTAAATTATGCTGATGCTTATGCCTCTGGGTGATGGTTTTTATTATATTCCAGACATTGTTCTATATCACTTATCATGTACATTCATTTAGTCTTCATAATACATGGTAAAGTTAGTGCCACTCACATCTATAGTTCCTACATCAGGAAAATTGGACACAGAGAAGCTAAATAAGTTTCTTACAGCCACACATCTAGAAAAAAACAAAGCCAATTTTTTATTTAAGACTCACTGACTATAGCACAGTAAACTTTGCCCTTGTCTCATAAGTTAGGGAGAACTGTGCCTACAACACCATAGTTCTTTTTTTATTTTTTTTTTATTGTTATTAAATGATTTTTAAAAATCTTTTTGAGACAGGTCTCCCTTTAGTCCCAGCTGGCCTGGAACTGTAGACCAGGCTGGTTTTGAACTCACAGAGATCTGCCTGCCTCTGCCTCCCAAGTGCTGGGATTAAAGGCGTGTGCTACCTCGCCCAATTTAGGCCTGTAGATTTTTTTTTTTATTATTGCTAGATCACAGCAAAGCCTGTAGATTTTTATTTATTTTTATTTTTTTTTATTTATTCTTGTATGTGTATGAATGTACTGTCTGCATGTAGGTTTGTGCACCCGTGTCGTAAAGGCCACGGAGGTCAGAAGAGGGTGTCGGATTCCCCTGGAACTGGAGTCAAAGACGGTTCTCAGCCGCCATGTGGGTCCTGGGGATCGAACCCGGGTCCTCTGCAAGAGCAGTCAGCGCTCTTAACCGTTAGGCCATCTCTCCAGCCCCCGCCTGTAGATTTTAAAATCTCGGCTGTATTACCCATTATTTCTATGATTTGAAAGGGAGAAATTACATAACTTCTTTGGGCTTTAGCATCCTCATCTGAAAAAAAAAAAAAATCGGTAAGTAGACATAGCCATATAAGTTGTTAAAAGAATTAAATGAGTCAGTATGAGTGAAATACCACTGTGTTCTGAGCAGCGCTCCAGCGTTAGCTGCTACCGCCATCAGCGTCTAGACCGAGCTTGCCAGGTAGTAACCTCCAGATGGAATCACATGCAGGAGTGTTAGGCAGGGTCACACCACTGGGACCTGCATGCTGCTTTCCAGCATTCAGTGAACTTTCTCACCCATTTATCCTGCATGATTCCATCTCTACCACCCTGCGGGTTTGGCCTGCCATGCCTATCATCTTCTTATAGACGCATTCGTTCAGCAGTCTCTCCTAAGGACTGTGCGGGCACTGCCATGTTCTGAGAATTCAAAGATGGAACCTCATGGTACCTGCTCTGTATTAACACGAGCTGTCTTTGGGAGTGGTTTTCGCGGGTGTTTGCCATACTTAGGTTGCCTTTATATGAAAAAGACACACTTTTAGGGTCAGAAGTAAAAAGCTGTTGAGAAGAGTCTGATGCGGAAGTAGGCAAGTAACTCATATGTAGACAGTTGTCCCTATGTGGGGCTAGTCAAGAGTCAGTGGACGTGTAGGGGTCGCGGAGGACAGTCAGAAGTGCATTTAGGCTGAGACAAACAAAAATGTTGAGGAAAAGTTTACCAAATGGATGAAGAGGAGAGAAGCAGAAGAGCCACGCGAGTGTGGTAGATCCCGAGGGAGCTGCAGCGTGCACCGGGCTTCACAGTAGTGAGCTGACGGAGGTCAGATGCGGAGCTGGAATCGATGAATCCGTACGCAGTTCAGCGAGTTTTGTTCCATTGGTCAACAGGTCTGTTTTTGTGCGTAAAATTATTCTTAATTTATGAGTATGAGTGTATTGCCTGCATGCTGTGTCATGCAGTGCCCAAAGAGGCCAGAAGAGGGTGTCAGATGCCCTGGAACTCGAGTTACTGACGGTTGCTTGCCATCCAAAAAACTGAGTTCCATGTAGGCCAGGCTGATCTCCGTCCGACTCATTACATAGCTGAGGATGAACTTGAACTTCTGATCCTCTCGCCTCCACTCCCAAGTTGCTGGGATTATAGCTCCACTGGGCCTGGTTTATGCAGTGCTAGGGACTGAACCCAGGGCTTCAGCATACTAGGCAAGCAGTCTGCGAACTGAGCCACATATTCAGCCCAGACCTAAACTCAAGTCTTTTGATCCTCAATTTAGTGGGTTCTCCACAGAGCCATGCTGACTGTTTTTTTCTCCACACCTACCTCCCCTACCCACCTCCAATGCTGACTCTTCTGTAAAGCAAGGCCCCACTGTTTCTGTTGACTTGACTTACTGGTATAAATATTAGTTATTTACTCTTAAATAGAATTTTTTTAGACAGGGTCTCCCTGTAGCCCCCACTTGCTTGGAGCTTGCTGTACAGACCAGGCTGGCCTTGAACTGACAGCCGATAGGCTGGCCTTGACCTGCTTCTGCCTCTGCCTCTACCTCTCAAGTGCTGGGATTAAAGGCACGTGCCATCACCCCCCTCTAGTTTAAATAGAATCTTTTAAAAAATATTTTATTGGGGCTGGAGAGATAGCCTAGTGGTTAAGAGCACCGACTGCTCTTGCAGAGGACCCGAGTTCCATCCCCAGCACCCACATGGCGGCTGAAAACCATCAGTAACTCCAATTCCAGAAGAACTCCAGTTCGGGGGGAATCTGACACCCTCTTCTGACCTCTGCGGCATTGCATGACACGGGTGCACAAACCTACATGCAGACAGTACATTCATATGCATAAAAAATAAAAAATTTTTAAAAATAAAATAAATAAAAAATAAAAATGTTTTATTTATCAGGGGCTGTAGAGATGACTCAGTGGTTAAGAGCACTGGTTACTCCTGCAGAGGTTCCGGGTTCGATTCCCAGCACCCACATGGTAGCTAACAACTGTCCTAACTTCAGCTCCATGTGAATCCAACACCTTCGTCTGACTGCCCACACATTGTATGACATGGATGCACTTACACACATGCAGGCAAAATACACTCATAAAATAAAAAGAATAAGTAAAATTATTCTTTTTTTTCTTTTTTCTTTTTTTAATGTTTTTCACATAAATTTATTTTTATTTTTTAACAAATCTAGACCCATGTCCCCCCCATTCCCCCACCCCACCAGAGCTCATGCATTCTGCCAAACATGCCTTTCCTCTCTTTCTCAGTCTTTCTCAATATTCTCCATGAGGAAGTTGACTGTTTTGAGCAAAAGTTCATCGTTTCAGTCAGTTCTTCGATGCAGCCCTTTCTGTTGTTGTTGTTGTTGTTGTTCTTGTTTCCAATATGCATCATTCCCAACTGCTTTGGACAAAAGCTCAGGGGGCCATACACAAGAAATACTTACAACTAGGTAATTGGCATTAGCATCCACAGAGGAGGGATACCATTCGTCATTTGTTTTTCTGGGACTGTGTTACTTCACTCAGCATGATGTCCTCTAGCTCCAGCCATTTTCCTGCAAACCTCATGATGTCGTCTTTCTTTACTGCTGCATAGAACTCCATTGTGTAGATGTACCACATTTTCTCTATCCACTCCTCAGTTGAGGGGCATTTGGGTTGGTTCCAGCTCCTTGCTATTGTGAAGAGAGCTGAAATAAACATGGCCGTGCACGTATCTCTGCGGTGGGGTGAGTCTTGAGGGTACATGCCCAGGAGTGGTATGGCTGGGTCGGGTGGCAAGTTCATTCCAAGTCTTCCAAGGGTTCTCCACACTGCTTTCCATAGTGGGTGTACGAGTTTACATTCCCACCAGCAGTGGATGAGTGTTCCCCTTTCCCCACAGCCTCTCCAGCACTTGGTATCATTTGTTTTCTTGATCCTAGCCAGTCTTATTGGAGTAAGTTGATATCTTAAAGTGGTTTTGATTTGCATTTCCTTAATGATTAGTGATGTTGAACACTTCTTAAGGTGTTTCTCAGCCATCTCTAATTCCTCACTTGTGAAGTCCCTGTTCGGTTCTTTGTTCCATCTATGGAGTGGGTCATTTGTTTTCTGTTTTCTTTGTTTTTTGAGTACTTTATATATTCTGGAGATCAATGCTTTGTCAGATGTATCTGCAGTGAAGGTTTCCTCCCACTCTGTGGGATTTCTCTTCACTTCCTTGATTGTTTCTTTTGATGTACAGAAGCTTTTGAGTTAATGAGGTCCCATTTGTCAATTGTCCACCTTAATTCTTGCCCAGCTGCTGTCTGATTTAGGAAGTCTTTTCCTACGCCTATGTCTTGTAGTCTGCTGCCAACTTTTTCTTCTATCGCCTTCAGAGTTTGGGGTTTCACATTGAGGTCTTTGATCCATCTGGAGTTGACTTTTATATAGGGCGAGAGGTAGGGGTTTAATTTCATTCTTCTACAAGTGGTGATCCACTTTTGCCAACACCACTTGGTGAAGATGCTGTCTTTTCTCCAGTGTGTCTTCTTGGCCCCCTTGTCAAATATAAGATGGCTGAAATTGTATGTGNCTCAGATTTGGATCTTCGGTTTTGTTCCATTGCGTTTTTTTTTTCAACGTTTTTTTTGTGCGTAAATATTATTCTTATTTATGAGTATGAGTGTATTGCCTGTGCATGTGTCATGCAGTGCCCAAAGAGGCCAGAAGAGGGTTCAGATCCCTGGAACTCGAGTTACTGACGGTTGCTTGCTGCCATGCTGAAAATCAAACCCTGGGGCTTTGCGAGAGCAGCTAATGCTCTTAACCATGGAACCATTTCTCCACCCCTATGAATCTTAAAATTTTTAATTTACTTTTTTATGTGTTGATGTAGTTGGTGTATCCTGTGTCAAGCATATGTCCTAGATATAGGAAGCACGATTGTCATGTCTCTTGGAACTGAATTCAGATGGGTGTTAGCTGACATATGGGTACTGGGAACTGAATCCGGTCTTTGCAATATCGCAGGTGCTCTTTATCTCCCAGCCCCAAGTTGTTTTTTTTTAATTTTATTATTTTGGTATGGTTGTATGGAACCGTTACTGTCTGCATTGTCCAAGTTTTTTTTTTTGTTGTTTGTTTTGTTTTTTTGGTCTTTTTGAGAACGGGTCTCCTGTCGCCTCGATGCTGTCCGGAATCACTCTGTTAGACAGGCTGGCCTTGAACTCACCACGATCGCCTGCCTTGCCTCCCGAGATGCTCAGGATTAAAGGCATGCGCCACTCACCCGGCGACTTGGAAGTTTGTTGCACCGGCTGTATGCAGTGCTTGGGGGGCGATAAGATGGGATTGGGATCCCTCTGGAATTGGAGCTACAGTGGTTTCAGTCCACCAGGTGGGTGCTAGGGGTATGAGTGTATTGCCTGCATGCTGTGTCATGCAGTGCCCAAAGAGGCCAGAAGAGGGTGTCAGATCCCCTGGACCTCGAGTTACTGACGGTTGCTTGCTGCCATGCTGAGAATCAAACCCTGGGGCTTTGCGAGAGCAGCTAATGCTCTTAACCACTGGAGCCATTTCTCCACCCCTAAATAGAATCTTTAAAAATTTTTAATACTTTTATTTTATGTGTCTGAGTATTTTGCTTGCATATATGTGAGAGGAATACCTGAGGAAGCCAAAAGAGGTTGTCAGAGTCTCTGGGACTAGAATTACAGATGGTTGTTAGCTGACATATGGGTACTGGGAACTGAATCCAGGTCCTTTGCAATATCAGCAGGTGCTCTTATCTCCCCAGCCCCAAGTTGTTTTTTTTTTTAATTTTTTATTTATTTTGTATGTGTATGGATGTACTGTCTGCATGTAAGTTTTTTTTTTTGTTGTTTTGTTTTGTTTTGTTTTGGTCTTTTTGAGACAGGGTCTCCCTGTAGCCTCAGCTGTCCTGGAACTCACTCTGTAGACCAGGCTGGCCTTGAACTCACAAAGATCCGCCTGCCTCTGCCTCCCAAGTGCTAGGATTAAAGGCATGCGCCACCACGCCCGGCGCATGTAAGTTTTTGCACCCGTGTCGTGCAATGCTGTGGGGGTCAGAAGAGGGTATTGGATTCCCCTGGAATTGGAGATACAGATGGTTCTCAGCCACCATGTGGGTGCTGGGGACCGAACCCAGGTCCTCTGTAAGAGCAGTCGTTGCTCTTAACCGCTAAGGCCATCTCTCCAGCCCAGCCCCAAGTGTTATATAGAATCTTAACTATGAGCTCAGGGTAGCCTCACATTCACAGTAGCCTTTCTTCCTCAGCCAAGCTAGTTTACTCTTGTGAGTTTTACTCACCCCACCACCCAGTACTGAGGACTGAGTCTAGGGCCTTGTGCATGCTGCCATTGAGCTATCGCCTCAAACTTTGATTTTTTTTTTTTAACCAAGATCTCAATATATAGTTCAGGCTGGTCTTAAACTTGCCCCTTCCTACTTCAGCTTCTCAAGTGCTGGCATCTCAGTGTGTGTCACCACACTTGCTTGGATTTAAATTCTTCTTTTTTTTTTTTTTTTAATGTGTATGAGTGTACTGCCTGCATGTGTGTAAGTGCACCTGCGTCATGCAATGCCCATGGAGGTCAGAAGAGGGCATCAAATCCTCTGGAACTGGAGTTATGGCTGGCTGTTATCCACCATGTGGATGATGGGAAACCAACTCTAATCCTCTGCAAGAGCAGCCAGCCAGTGCTCTTAATAGCTGGGCCATCTCTCCAGCCCCTGATTTAAATTCTTATCCAAGAGAATGAAAAAAGAGTTCATATAATTACTAAGCAAACTAATCTTGTCTTTTATTCCTTTGTAGGGGGAACAAACCTATGAAAAGATATTTTTCTGGGGGCTAGAGAGATGGCTCAGTGGTTAAGAGCACTTGTTGCTTTTTTAGAGGACTCAGTTGGGTTCATAATACCCACATGGTGGCTCATATCTGCCTGTTATTGCAGTTCTAGAGGACCTGATGTCCTCTTCTGGCCTCTGTGGACACCAGGAATACAAGTGGTGCACAAACATATGTGCAGATAGTCACACATACACAGAAAGTAAAAGTACCTGGTCATGGTAGTGCATACCTTTAATCCCAGCCCTCAAGAGACAGAGGCTGGCAATCAGTGTGAGCTTGAAGCCAGTCTGTGTACAGTAAGTTCCAGGCCAGCTAGGGCTACATAGCGAGAGTCTGTCTCAAAATAAGTAAATAAATAAATGAGTGCAGGGACCCTCAGAGGCCAGGAGTCAGATCCTCTGGGGCAGGAGTTACAAGTGGTTGTGAGTTGCCTGATATGGGTGTTGGCAAACACACTTGGGTCCTCTATAAGAGCAGCAAGTGCTCTTAACCACTGAGATATCTCTCCAGTCCCCATGTTTCTCTTTGACTGAGATTCTTCATTTAAATAGAAGTGCCTTTACAATTTATTATTATTATTATTATTATTATTATTATTATTATTTTGGTCTTTTTGAGACAGGGTCTCCCTATAGCCCCAGCTGTCCTGGAACTCACTCTATAGAATAGGCTGGCCTTGAACTTACAGAGATCAGCCTGCCTCTGCCTCCTGAGTGCTAGGATTAAAGGTGTGCACCTCCATGCCTGGCTACAATTCATTAATTTAAAAAATATGTGAGAATTTGGGCTGGGGAGATGGCGTAGTGGGTAAAGTGTTAGTTGTACAAGCATGGGGACCTGTGTATGCATCTATGTGAAAAGCCAGTTGTGGCATGCGTCTATAATCCCAGCTCTGGGAGAGTGGGGAGTAGAGACAGGAGGATTCCTGGAGCTCACTTGGCTGGTGAATTTAGCCAAGTCAGCGTGCTCCTGCTTCATTGAGAGACTGTCTCAGAAAATGGAGAGTGACTGAGAAAGGAAACCAACATCAATCTCTGGCCTCTGCCTGTGCACCCACATGTATACCTGTGCACATACACACATGAAGATGTACATACCACATTCATACAAATATATTACAGTGTCATTTCCACCGAATAAATTGCTGTAGGGCATATACTCCATGCTGGATATCTTTAGTGTCAACTTGACACACCTGGGTTGGGGGAGCCTCAATTGGGGAATTGCCTCCATTGGACGGGCCTGTGGCTTGTCTGTGGGGTATTTTCTTGATTGTTTGGTGATATGGGAGGGCCTAGCCCACTGAAGGTGGTGCCACCCCTGGGCACCATGGTTCTGTATTGTATAAGAAAGCAGGCTGAGTATGGGCCAGGGGAGCAAGCCAGTAAGCAGGGTTCCACCATGGTTTGTGCTTCAGCTCCTGCCTCCAGATTCCTGCCCTGAGTTCCTACCTTGGGCTCCCTCAGTGATGAACTGTGACCCAGGAGATGTAAGACAAATAAATCCTTTCTTCTCCAAGTTGGTATTGGTCAGAGTGTTTTGTCATAACAATTAAAGGCAAACTAGAATATACTCTCTACATCCATGTAAATTTTTTTTTTGGTCTTTTGAGACAGGGCCTTCCTGTAGCCTCAGAAAGCTTGGAAATCACCATATAGATCAGTCTGGCCTCAGTCTCACAGAGATCTGACTGCCTCTGCCTCCTGAATGCTGGGATTAAAGGCATGCACCACTATAAATTTAATTTTTATTGATAGGATTTAATCCCATTTCCTCCAGTTTCTCTCCTTCACTTATTCACCAAGTGCAAAGCTAAAAGGACCTTAGGAGTGCTTACTCTCCACGATGACAGTAGCTACTCTGGGTATGTGGACTTGTCTTTCTGAGACACGGTCTCCCTGAAGCCCCAGCTGGCCTGGAACTCACTATGTAGACCAGGCTGGCCTTGAACTCACAGAGATCTGCCTGCCTCTGCCTCCATGGTGCTGGGACTAACGGTGTGTGCCACCACATCTGACATGGACTTTTTTCTCTGTACTCCCATCCTCTCAGAGGGCACCAGCCAGCCTGTGTGCAGCAAGCTGGCCATCGAGGAATCTTCCATTTGGTGTGATGGTGCCTTGCTTCCACATCCAGTGCTCTCTCCTAGGGTCCATGCTGTTTTCTGTCAGAGCTGGAGGGAAGAGAAATGTGGTCCAGACACTTTAGTGTACCTTCTTGGCTTTTATTTCCCAGGGCATAATCCTATCAATCTTGCAGGACTTTATCATTCAAATTCCATGGATTCCCCAACTCCCCGTGTCCTCTTGCTTGGTATGATGACATCACACCATCAGAGCTTTAGTTTGAATATGTCTTTGGGATGGCGTCATCATTCTGGCAACGTTCATGCCATTGAATGTCTCTTTGCCATCTGTGCTACTTCCTGCTTGCTGGAACATGAGGAACTGAATTATCCAGATGATGTCCAGCAACGTGGTCTTTTATTCATGCACTCATCTGTTTATTGACAGCCTATTATGTGCTGGCCTCCATTGCTAGTTCCTTGGGACACAGGTTCTTCTATCCTGAGTCCTTTGTTCTTGTGACCCTAATATGGGGAAAGGGATTGTTAAACATGAAGAACAGCTTGTTAACTGAGACTGGGAGGAAATGGAAGCGTCTACAGTTGTCAGTGGTGTAACTGATGCATCTTAAGTATGAAGCTTAAACATATTTTAATGGTTATATATGAGCATGATTGCTATTTTCAATTTAATTAGAGGCAAGGCAATATGCCGCCTGTTAACATACTGCAGTAGAGTCCATGAGGATGGGGCTATTTGTTTAAAAGTGAATGTAATTCCTCAAAAAACTAAAAATAGAATTACCATATGATTCAACAAGCCCGCTTCTGAGCATTTATCCAAAAGAATTAAAAGCAAGGACTTGAGGAGGTATTTGCACACCTCTGCTTGTGGCAGCATTGTACATAACTGCCAAGAGAAGGAAGCAGCCAGCTGCCCAGGAGTAGATGAACTGAGAAACCAAGTGTGACATACACATCCAAAACATTATTCAGCCTTAAAAAAGAAAGAAATTGAAGCATGCATGCTGTTCCAGCTGCTTGAATGGCTGAGGCAGGAGAATTACTTGAAGCAGCCACACAACATGGTAGGACTCTGTAAAACCAAAGCATACAAAAAGAGGAAATTCTGGCACATGCGACAGTATAGACAGAATTTGAGATGTGCTGAGTGAAAGGAGGACAATATTGTATGGTTCCATGTATGCGACGTATATAGAGTGGTCACTATCATGGAAACAGTGGAATGGTCTTCACTGAGGCTGGGGCAGGCATAGGGATTACAGTTAATGGGTACAGAGTTTCAGTTGTGCAACATGAAATGAGCTGGAAATCTGTTACACAATATGAACATGGTTATCAATAGCAACTTAAAAATAGCTAAGGGTCCAACACTTGGGAGGTAGAGAAAGGAAAATCAGGAGTTCAAGGCTATGGAAGCTATATAGCAAGTTTGAAGTCAGCCTGGGACACATGAGACCCCATTTCAAAAAAGTGCTGCTTCGTGCAGAGCTGTCCAGAGGTTACACGACAAGTGTGTAAGTCTGCAGGCAAAAGGGCGCGATTCCCAGGAAGGTACTGTGCTGGTGAGGAGGATGGATTCTTCCGGGGCCAGGCTTCACCGCTGAAGTGTCTGCCCATAGTGGGTTCCTGCTTCCATTTGTCCTACTTTCAGGGCTACAGGTACCGGAAGTGACATAGCTGCTGCTCCTCGTCCCATCAACTCTTCTGGTTCTAAGTGATCACCACTCACCAGGGAGAGGAACAGCGGAATGAGGGCAGACATGAGAAAGCTGAGAAGCAAGGAGAGATAGCGCGAGAGCTCCTGACGGGAGCCCTTGAGTCCCTGCAGCCCTAGCCAGCCTCTGAAAGAAAGAAATGGCTTGGGTAAATAAAACAAGGGGAAGGGATGGTCCAGATTCTTGGCAAGAAAGAACATCACAAACAAAAGTGTGTGTGTGTGTGTGTGGGGGGGGAATCAATAAGGAAAGCTCGGGAGACAAGGAGGGGGACACTGGGCTCCTTTGTACGATAGCTCTGAAGTATGATGCAGAGGAGATGTCAGTGGCAGGCTGAGGCCATCACAGTTTATAGTAAGGAGTTCAGAATATGAGAGTTGCATGTACATTTTAGACCAAAATAATTCATGCGCCTCAGGCAATTACTCTAAAATTCCGATGGGTTATTGAGAAGAACTACAAAATTATACTGAAATTCAACTAGATAAATCATCAGGTGAGAAGAAGAAGATTAGAGTGTGGCAAAGGGGTCACCTTGTCAAAAAATGGCAGTGTGACAACTGGTTATTTCTGGAACATAGTATTAGATTCTTATCACATAGCATGTATCAAAAATTAACTTAATGTGGATTGATGCAAAGAACAATAAAACAAAATTTAGGAGATAATGTAGGTATATGTCTACTATCTGTGTGAGTAGACTGGTTTTTAGAGCAATAGAATTTCATATATCAGGCCTGGAAAGATGGCTCAGCAATTAAGAGTGCGTCCTGCTCTTGTAGACCAGAGTTCAGTGCCCAGCACTCACATCTGGTAGCTCATATCCAGGGGGATCTGATCCTCTCTTTTGGTGGTCCCCAGAGGCACTTGCACACATGGTACACATAAACACACATTTTTAAGAAACAATCCTTTAGGGGCTGGAGAGATGGCCTAGCGGTTAAGAGCACCAACTGCTCTTGCAGAGGACCCGGGTTTGATCCCCAGCACCCACATGGTGGCTGATAACCCATCTTTAACTCCAGTTCCAGGGGAATCCAACACCCTCTTCTGACCTCTGCAGCATTGCATGCCATGGGTGCACACCTATATTCAGACAGTACATTCATATACATAAAAAAATTAATTAATTAATTAAATAAAAAATAAGTGATCCGTTAAAAAAAAAGAATCTCATATCACTGATGGGAATTGGTCTAGAAAACAAACAAAAGAGATAAACCAAGAATAATAGTAAAGTTTGGGACATATACATGCCGTCGAAACAGAAGGACAAACAAACTACAGAACACTTGCTAATGGGATGCTACATAGCAATGAAAAGGATTGATCTAGTGTGCATGGTAATATGGTTGCATTAAGAACACAACACTTGGGGGGCTGGAGGGTCAGCTCAGTCTGCCCAGTGTTCTTAGTTGCCTTTTTTTTTTTGGTCTTTTTGAGACAGAGTCTCACAGTAGTCCCAGCTGGCCTGGAACTCACGGAGATCTGTCTGCCTCTATCTGCTTCCTGAGGGCTGGGACTAAAGGCATGCACCACCATGCCTGGCTCTGATTATCCTAATATCATAGACATTTTCATATGGTAGATGTCTCCCTTATGTTTAACGGCTATAAAACCTCCCATAGTATGTATGTGCCATAATTTATCCTTCAACTAACACATACTTAAATTGTTTCCATTTGTTATTAAAATTCTACAATGACTATCCCTAGTGAACCTTAAAAGTATTTTTGTATGAAAGATTTCCAGGGGGAGTAATTTTAAAAGAAAAATTTTCTGAGAATTTATGCTTAGCAGTGAAAAAAGTCCCAAAGGAAATATAGCATACTCTTCTGTGTAAAATTAATATATAAAATTTATATAAATAAATCACAACTGTACTAAAACTGTAATAAGAAAATAAGCAAAAAGCACCAATAGATTGTAGAAAGAGAAATACAAAAGACTAATAAATATATGGAAGATATCTTGACTACCTGTGTAGTTAAAAACAGTTGTAACCAGTTTCAGATGTTTGCTTGGTAAATTTCTGCAAAAGTGAATAACGTGGTAGATCCTTATGAAGAACGTAAAACACTCATATACTTAGACCATAGATTCGATTATAAATTTAATTTGAGGAAATGAAGCTGTAGTAGAAAACAACTGGGTACATTTCAGGGGTGTCGGATTTTCTGTTCCTTTTTGGTTTTTATTTTTATTATATATATATATATATATATATATACACACATATATATATATATATCAGGCATTCACATTTTTCCCTTTAATTTTATATTTTTCTAAAATATGAATACATACCCTCCACCCATATACCATCATTACAAAGTCTAAA
Source organism: Rhizomys pruinosus (assembly GCA_009823505.1). Classification (NCBI taxonomy): domain Eukaryota; kingdom Metazoa; phylum Chordata; class Mammalia; order Rodentia; family Spalacidae; genus Rhizomys; species Rhizomys pruinosus. The sequence goes on along the minus strand of VZQC01008518.1, from coordinate 1,008,810 downwards.
AATCAGTGGTATGTTATATATTTAAAAAAATAGAGGACCACCTGAAGCACAGGTCAGAGCTGGGCACTTCACCCAGGGGGATTGTTGGCTAGATCTATATCTGGGTTGTTGGATAATTGTTTCCTTGGTTTGTTGGATAGTTAAATCATTGTCTTGTATGGTGGAGTCGCCCTGCTAGCTGGTATTAATGGTGGGCCACTGTGAGTGCACAGAGCTTAGATCATGGACTTCCCAGGACAGAGTGGTAAACCGCACCCCCCACCCCCCCCACCCCCGCACCAACTGGAATTGCTGAGGGAGTGTCCAAGTGGAGTTTTTGGAGAACCTTCAGAACAGAAAGGGAAGAGTGAGTTAGACTTCCAATAGAAAGCCTAAAACTTAGACAAGTCAACACTCCATAAACAAGGAGAAAAAGAAAAGGCATCTGAAGGAGGCAAGCAGACACCCATGTGCCAGGGACACGACGAATAATTCCACACCAAGGTCTACCAACCCTGTGCAAGATTCCTACAGTGGGATTCCCCCTGGGGGGGATCTGTGTCCAGGACCAGAGGAACAATTGCAGACATATTCAAAGAAATCAGCTGGGTGTGGTGGTGTATGCATTTAATCCTAGCACTTGGGAGGCAGAGGCAGGAAGATCTTTGTGAGTTCAAGGCCAGCCTGGTCTACAGAGTGAGTTCCAGGACAGCTGGGGCTACAGGGAGACCCTGTCTCGAAAAGACCAAAATAAATAAATAAGTAAATAAATAAGTAAATAAATAAATAAAAAATCAAAATATAAAGATACAAAGTCAGAGAACTAAGGAGAAGAATACAAAAATTAAGAAAGACCATATGAGGAGTGGGAACACTAAAAAAGGAACCAACCAGCCAAAAGCAAGGAGCTTGATCAGGAAGACTAAGAAGCTCCAAAAGGAGTGAAATAACTAAAGAAATCACAGGATGAAATGGAAAAAGGAAACCCTATCCAATCAAGGAGGAAAGGAAATGGGAAAAGCCTCAGAAATAGAATGGAGGAAGCAGAACAAGAATATCAGATCTGGAACATCACAGTACAAGTAAAAAGCTCAAGTAAAGATTTGAAAATTAAAAATTCACAGTTTCATTCTAAAATGGACAACCAGGAAATATGGGGACACTATGAAAGATCAACTTCAAGCTGGGCATGGTGGTGCACGCCTTTAACCTAGCAAGTGGGGCAGAGGGCAGGCAGATCTTTGAGTTCAAGGCCAGCCTGGTCTCAGAGTGAGCTCCAGGCCCACTGGAGCCTAAAAAAATAGGGAGACCCTTGTCTCAAAAAATACAAAAAAAAAAAACCAAGAAAAGAAAAAAAAGAAAAGATCAAGACCTCAGCATCATAAGGAATAGAGGAAGGAGAAGAATCCAACAGAATGGTGTTGATCAGATTTCAACATAAAAATATGAAATTTCCCCAAAACTAAAAAAAGGAAAACCATATAAAATACAAGAAGCAAATAGAAATCCAACAGAAGATCAGTAAAGAAACTCCCCATACATATCTCATCAGTTTAAATGCTAGATACCAAAAACAAAGACAAAATTTGAAAACCACAAGAAGAAACAGCAAGTTACTTTAAGGGGAGAACCCACCAGAATAAACAACTGGACTTCAGAGCAAATTATGAAGCAAGAACGTGGGCAAAGCATTCCAGTGGTTAAAGATATAGATGCCAAAACCCAAGGTTACATACCCAGCCAAAATGTCAATGATAGTTGAAGGATAGAGAAGAATCTTCCATGACATAAACAAGATGGTAGAATCATGTCCAGAAAACCAACCCCAAGAAAATTTGAAGCCATTCAAAGACAGAAGAGAAGGAGCAACTACCTCAGGCACACAGAAAAGTAAATTCATGAAGAAAATAACTGAATAAAGGGGCTGGAAGAGAGGTGTATTAGTCCCAGGGTTCCCTAAAGAAACAGAAGTAACAGGAGGATATATAGCTATATACAAATTTATTTATTTGCTCACGTGACAGAGTTTCAAGGAGTCCAACAGTAGCTGCACCACACTGGAAGGCTGAGAGAATCCAGGGAACTGCTCAGTCCGCAGGCTGGATGTCTCAGCAGACCCAATCTAGTGCTGAAGACCCGAATGGATTCAGAGATCTGCTGGTCTCATTACATGCTGGGATCCGAAAGTTTGATAACAGCAGCAAGACAAAACTCACCAGATAAAGAGAGGCAAGCCGCAGGAGAAAAGGGACCAGCTCCTTCTGCTGTAGCCTTTTATACTGCCTTGTGGCAGAAGGTAAACCCACATTTGGGGTGGGCAATCCAGGTTGAGGTGGTCCAATCCAAAATCCTTTTTCTCTTATTTGTTCCTTAAGCCAGTCAAGTTGACACAGAGGGATTTAACCATCACAAGTCCCCCCTTGTCAACTTGAACACCCTAGTCAATAAATAGCCTCTCCTTTATGTTATGCTTGAATGTCAATTGCAAACAATGGCAAGGTCATAATTCACCTAACATGTTATAAGTGTATCATGTGCAATGCAAAAGCATTATATCTTAGAGTAGGTGGTAATGTCCTTTGAGGAACACTTAGTCCTTAAGAATCTAATAACTTAAATATGAAAACACTTAACTTATCTCCGTTGCACATTCAAAAGAGAACAACACAAGTATCGCACTTATATATATAACTGTATAGTTATATTATATATATATATTTAAAAGGCACATTCTTAACACAAGTTACATCACTTAATATATATATATATATATATATATATATTATATTATATATATATATTATACAGCACATTCTTAAACCAAATAGGGGAAACAAGTTATATCTTTATAATCATATGACGTTCTGCAATTGGTCCCGTGTCTTCAGCTGATATTTATGACTACCTTACTTTTACTACCCATCTGTATTTCCTCCACCATCAGCAAGCACCTCTCAGGTTTTGGCTCTTTCCCTGGGGATGACCCCATACCTTCATCCTGAAGGGTTGGGCCATTTTATTGTCCTGTCTGCTTTGGGGTGTGGAGTTTCCTCATTGATCTTTGAATCATAGGACATGGTAGCACCAAAAATCCACACTAAGGATCTCCTGCCTTCCAGGTATAATCTTCCTTGCCCCCAATTGTGGAGAAAAAGTCCAATTTTCCCCCTGGTAGTCTGTGATCATCACGCTCCTCTACTACTGTTATTCCTTCTTAGCCTGTTGGCTTAAAGGCAGTAGAAGCCCTGAAGTGCCAGGGGGAAGTCTTACTTTCAGCTCAATGGAACGTTTGCTGTATTCCTGAAAGCACTCCCCCCATTGGAGCCAAAAACATCTGACCAGCAGAACGCAAGGTCATGGGTACAGGAAGCAAAAAATTTTCTACCTGGGTCACTAGAGGTGAAGGATGAGTGTAATCACTCCCACTTAATTGGTTTGGACTCCATGAATTTAGCTATAGGAAGAGACCAGTACCATATAGTGGACTCTGATTCAAAGCATATACTTGCTTGCTGGAGAACTTTGCCCCAGCCCTTCCAGGGTCATTGCTACCTAATATGCACTGTAAACTGTGTCTTCAAGAGGCCCATTCCATCATTCTATCAAGCCAGCTGCTTACTGGGTGGTGGGGAACATGGTAAGACCAGTGGATACCATGACCATGGGCCCACTGTTGCACTTCTTTGGCTGTGAAGTGAGTTCCTTGGTCAGAAGCAATGCTTGTGAGGAATACCATGACGGTGGGATAAGGCATTCTGTAAATCCCTGGATGGTAGTTTTGGACGAACCATTACATGCAGGAAAGGCAATCCATAACCAAATAAGTATCTATTTCTGTAAGGACAAAAACGCTGTCCCTCACATGATGGAAGTGGTCCAAATGTAGTCAACTGCCAGCTAGGTTGCTGGCTGGTCACTCCGGGGAATAGCACCATATTGCGGCGCTCATGTCTGGTCTCTGCCTGTTAGGCAAATCTGGCACTCACGCAGAGCTGTACGCAGATCAGCATTGGTGAGTGGAAGAGTCCATGCTGTGAGCCCATGACATAAACCTCCATCTCTTGCACACCATGCCACTTTGATCATGGGCCCGTTGTGCAACAACAGGGATAGCTGGAAAAGCGGCTGACTATCCACAGAACGAGTCATCGATCTACTTGATTATTAAGCTCATCCTCTGCTGAGATCACCTTTTGATGAGCATTTACATGAGACCACAGTATCTCACATCCTTTACCTTCAGAGAGCTCTATCCACATTACTTCTTCCCCAAATGTCTTTCACCCATTTTCCAGTCATGCTCTTTCCAAGTCCCTGACCATCCATCAAACCATTGCTACAGCCATGAATCAGTATATAATCGAACCTCTGGCCATTTCTCCTCCAGGCAAAATGCACAACCCTCGTCACTGCCCGAAGTCTCCCACTGTAAAGACTTTCCTTCACCAATGTCCTTTAGGTTGTTTCAGAATTGGCTGTAATGCTGCAGCTGTCCACCTCTGGGTGGTGCCTGCTAGCATTGCAGAACCATCAGTAAACCCAGGCCCTAGTCTTCTCTTTCTCAGTCAACTGATCATAGGTGAACCCATGAAGCCATAGGTGCATGCTTCAGCACAGGATAATTATGGTAACTAAGCTCATCTGCTCTTCGGAGATTCAGTGCTGCCACCTGACGCCTACCCTGAGGTCCGTTAAACCTATTGTGTACATTTAATTTATGCAAAGAGAACAACTTCTCTAACTGTAAGTCTGGCTAAGAAAATGAGCAAAAACAAAGCTCTTCAAATGTCTGGTGTCCTCTCTCAGTACTTCCATTTTATAAACTCAGTGAAAGGCCATGTCTCTGGGTCCTCATCATTGTGGAGAATGTGGTTTTACACTTCAGATCAACTTGAGCATGCCCATCTGCCTGACCTCACCATCCCTTCACAATACTAAGCAAGGAATATCAGGCATCTCTAACTCACTGTTTGTAGGCCATGTTTAATAAATACATCAGGCCAACCATTCAAAATAAACTTTTAACACCTGTTTTAACTGCTCGAGCTTCCATGTTAAACCTAGAATCTCTACTCAGTGGGCTCATTATCGATAAACTCATATACGATCCAATTTTATATTCCTTCCACCATTATCCCACCACCCTTAAAATCTCATTCCCACATATTCCTTAGGCTTCTGCGGAATGAATCAGCAAACTCATTAATTTCTTTAGGGTATATTGCCACCTCTCTGTGGACCACACATTCTAGCTCACCTTGAGGGCTTGCTTAGACTTAATCTGGTTATAGGTTAGAGCAACAATTGCTGGGACCCTGGGGACTTAGTTCCCACTGGGAGGGGGGATTAGTTTCCTCAGGCAAGGAGTGGGGAGGAGGCTGATCTTGCAGGGTGTGGATTCTCTGCATGAGGGTGGGGAGTGTATTATATTCTCAATTAATTCCAGATTAAATATCCTCAGAAACGAGGGTTCCAAAATCCGTTCATCATCATGGTCTCTCCCCACCCATATGCTCTATCCCAAGTTTCAGGGTTCCCCCTTTCCCCACCAGTGCTCCCACTTTAATGCTGACACTCTTCGTGGCTTGGGATTTAAATTTGCATTGTAAATCAGTTCCAAATGTATAATAAGGGCTCCTGCTGATTTTCTGTCATCTTTAGCTCTTTGGCTGGTGGAGAGAGATTCTCTTCCAGGGCACACTTGGAAACTTTAAACTGTTGTTTCGATTCCGGAGTGGTCATTTTTATCACTGAGCTCCTTTTTTCCTCTATTACTTTATCAAGACATGCTAGGTCATGCAACATTTCGGCAATCAACTCATTATTTTTCCTTATTTTTTCCCACGATTTCTTGAACGTTTTATATATATGAGTCGCTAAATCCTTTCTTCTCACAAGAGGTGAGTTGGGTGAGTCAAATGGATCTATCTTAATAATTTTCAAATAGTCTGCACCAAGATTATAATTCTTCTTCATGCCACCAGGAGGCCTTCAGTAACTCTAGGCTTCATTTGAGTTGGAGAGCTGCTCCAGAGACTACCAAGCCCACTAAAGAAATTCATCCTTTCAATTCTGTTTCTCTCTAGAACACTTTTGGTACCAAAATCTGTATTAGTCAGGGTTCTCTAAAGAAACAGAAGTAACGGGACAATATATAGCTATATACAATTATTATTTGCTCATGTGACAGAGTTAAAGGAGTCCAAACAGTAGCTGCACCACACTGGAAGGCCAAGAGAAAATCCAGGGTTACTGCTCAGTCCTGCAAGGCTTGATGTCTCATTAGTCCCAATCTAGTGCTGAAGGCCCGAATGGATTCCAGGAAATCTGCCATTCTCAGTACATGCTGGGATCCGAAGGTTGATCACAGCAGCAAGACAAACTCACCAGATGAGAGAGGCAAGCCACATGGAGAAAAGGGACCACCTCCTTCTGGGCCGTGACCTTTTATCTGCCTGCCGGCAGAAGGTAATGCCACATTTGGAGTGGGCCATCGGGTTGAGGTGGTCCAATCCAAACATCTTTTTTCTCTTATTTGTTCCTTAGTCCAGTCAAGTTGACACACAGGATTAACCATCACAGATGGCCTAGCGGTTAAGAGTGCCTACTGCTCTTGCAGAGGGCCCAGGTTTGATCCCCAGCACCCACATGGTGGCTGGAAATCATCTTTAGCTCCAGTTCCAGGGGAATCCGACACCCTCTTCTGACCAGCATTGAAGGACATGGGTGCACAAACCTGCATGCAGACAATACATACATACACATACAAAATTAAATAAAAAATTTTTTAAAATAAAAAAAACATAACTGCAGAAGTAGAAATTGAGACGAAAAATGCGAATGGATAATAAGGTGAAAGGAAGCAACACACATCTTTCAATTATAACCTTAAATAAATAATGGCAAACTCTCCAATCAAAGACATAGACTGTTTAGGAAACAAAACCCATCTATATGCTGTCTACAAGAAACCAATCTCACTTCAAGGATAGGCACCAACTTAAGGTGAAGTGATGGAAAAAAATATTCCAAAAGCAAATGGTACCAAAAAAAGCAGATGTTGCAGGCTGGAGAAGCTACTAGCAGTTCTAGAGCACCGCTGCTCTGCAGAGGACCTTGGGTTCGATCCTCAGCCACATGTGGTGGCTAAGACCGTCTGTAACTCCAATTCCAGGAGACTCCAGTTCCAGTGAAACCGAGACCCTCTTCTGATCTCCGCAGCATTGCACGACACGGGTGCACAAACCTACATGCAGACAGTACATTCATACACACACAAAAATAAAATAAAATTTTAAAAAAAAAAAGAAAAAAAAAGAAAATATTAAAAAAGAAAGCAGATGTTGCTATTGTATATCAGACAAAATAGACCTTCAAAGTAAAGAAATCAGAATAATGACAAAGAGAGGGCGATTTATCTTTATCAAAGGACAATTGACCATGAAGATTTCACAATCATGAATATATTATGCACCATACTTTATAAACAAATTCTCCAGGACTCAAGGCACAGATTACCCCAGCACCTCATAGTAGGGGACGTCAATACCTCACTAAGTCTTTGGACAGATCAACAGGACAAAAAATAAAACAGAGGGACATTGAACTGAATGATAACAATACACCAATATGGACCTCACAGAGCATCTACTGAATATTCCACCCTAATACCAGAGGAATACACTTTCTACTCAAGCACCCCATGGTACATTGTCCAAAATCGACCACATACTGGACACAGAAAAAATCCTCCACAAATACAAAAAGATTGAAATAATTTCGTGCATTCTATCAGACCACGGTGCAGTAAAGCTCAATATCAAAACCAGGATAAGTCCTACTATCTACAAGAACCATGGAGACTAAACACACTCTCCTGAATAATGAATGGGTCAGGAAGAATAAGAAAGAAAATAAAAGCAAAAAAAAAAAAAAAAAAAAAAAAAAAAAAAAAAAAAAAAAAACTATGGGATACTTTAAAAGCAGTCCTAAGGGCTGGAGAGATAGCCAGGCAGTTAAGAGCACTGACTGCTCTATGCGAGGACTCGGTTTGATCCCCAGCACCCACATGGTGGCTAAGAACCATCTGTAACTCCAGTTCCAAGGAGAACTCCAGTTCCAAGGGGAATCCGAGAACCCCTCTTCTGACCTCCGCGGCATTGCAACACATGGGTGCACAGACCTACATGCAGACAGTACATTCATACACATACAAAAATAAATAAAATTATAAAAAAAGCAGTCCTAAGAGGGAAGTTTATAGCCCTAAGTGCCTACATCAGAAAAACAGAGCACAAGTGAACAATCTAACACTGCAGCTAAAAACACTTGAGAGACAACAACAAATGAACCCTAAATGCTACAGGCAGGAAGAAATAACAAAAATCAGAGTATAAATCAATGAAATAGAAACAAAGAAAACAATACATAAATGTATGAATCCAAAAGTTGGTTCTTTGAGAGAATAAACAAGATAGACGAACCTCTAGCCCACTTGACCAAAAGAAAGAGCAACTACCAAATCAATAGAAATTTGTGANAAAAAGAAAAAAGAAACAGAGACTTCACAAGTGAGGAATTAGAGATGGCTGAGAAACATCTTAAAAAATGTTCAAGAGAGGCCAGGCATGGTGGTGCACGCCTTTAATCCTAGCACTCGGGAGGCAGAGGCAGGCAGATCTTTGTGAGTTCAAGGCCAGCCTGGTCTACAGAGTGAGTTCCAGGACAGCTGGGGCTACAATAAGACAGGCTAGGATCAAGAAAACAAATGATACCAAGTGCTGGAGAGGTTGTGGGGAAAGGGGCACACTCATCCACTGCTGGTGGGAATGTAAACTTGTTTTTTGGGGGGAATGTAAACTTGTATAGCCACTATGGAAAGCAGTGTGGAGAACACTTGGAAGACTTAAAATGAGCTTACCACCTGATCCAGTCATACCACTCCTGGGTATATACCCACAAGACTCATCTTACTGCAGAGATACATGCACAGCCATGTTTATTGCAGCTCTATTCACAATAGCAAAAAGCTGGAACCAACCCAAGTGCCCCTCAACTAACGAGTGGATAGAGAAAATGTGGTACATCTATACAATGGAGTTCTATGTAGCAGTAAAGAAAGATGACATCAAGCGGGTACGGTGGTACACGCATTTAATCCTAGCACGTGGGAGGCAGAGACAGGCAGATCTTTGTGAGTTCCAGGACAGCTGGGGCTACAGGGAGACCCTGTCTTGAAAAGACCAAAAAAAAAAAGATGACATCATGAACTTTGCAGATAAATGGATGGAAGTAGAAGATATTGTTAAGTGAAGTAACACAGAAAAACAAACTACGAATGGTATCCCTCATCTGTGGATGCTAGTGCCAATTACCTAGTTGTAAGTATTTCTTGTACAGGGCTCCTTGAGGTTTTGTCCAAGTAGTTGGGAGTGGTGCATATTGGAAAGAATAACAACAGCAGAAAAGACTGCATCAAAGAATTCACTGGAATGGTGAACTTCTGCTCGCAACAGTTAACTTCTATATCGAGAATCTTGAGAAAGACTGAGAAAAAGATGAAAAACATGTTTGTCAGAATGCATAAGCTCTGGTGGGGTGGGGGGGGTAGGGAGGGGGACATGGGTCTAGATTTGATTTGTAACATAATCTTGTACAAAAATATATATAAAACAATAAATAAAAAATAGTATATTTACTATTTTTTTTGTCTTTCTGAAACAGGGTCTTGCTGTCGCCCCAGCTGGCCTGGTACTTGCTATGTAGACCAGGCTTGCCTCAAACTCACAGAGATCCTCCTGCCTCTGCCTCTGGAGTGCTGGGTTAAAGCTATGCTCCTCAAAGCCCAGCTTGCTCTTCTTTCTTTCCCTCCTACAATACACTTGAAGACAACAGCAGGCCCCCTGATATTCTATTTGTACGATATTACTCCAGTTCCCTGAATACAGTTGGCTGAATCAAATGTGGGCACCTCACCCATGCTGGCCCAAGTTCTGGCTGCTTTCTTGATTGGAGATAATGCAAGAGTTAGAGCTTTACTTGTTGGCCTACATAGCATTTTGCATAATGTATTCCAGTGAGAGAGGAGTGAATGAATGAAGTACAATCTCAGCAAAGGGCAAGATTAAAAAGAGCCTAAGGACTTTGCTAACCTGCTGCTAGTCCTTGCTTGTCCAGGATTTCCATAACCTTTCCCCCTCGGCTTATAATAACTTGTTGCAGTTTCTCTTCAAATGCTGTGACAAACACTCTGACCAAAACCAACTTGGGGAGGAAAGGGTTTATTTGACTCGCATCTGGGTCATAGTTCATCAATGAGGGAGCCCAAGGTAGGAACTCGGGGCAGGAAACTGGAGGTAGCAGCTAAAGAATAGGCCTCCAGCACTGGGAGGCAGAGGCAGGCGGATCTTTGTGAGTTCAAGGCCAGCCTGGTCTACAGAGTGAGTTCCAGGACAGCTGGGCCTACAGGGAGACCCTGTCTCAAAAAGACAAAAAAAAAAAAAGAATAGGCCATGGAGGAATGCTGCTTACTAGCTTGCTCTTCTGGTCCATGTTCAGCCTAGGGGTGGCACTGCCCACAATGGGCTGGGCCCTCCCATATCATGTCACAATCAAGAAAATACCCCACAGAGATGGCCACAGGCCAGTCCAATGGAGGCAAATCCCCAATTGAGGCCCCCTCAACCCATGTATGTCAAGTGGACACTAAAGCTATCCAGCACAACTGACCCCTTGTCAACTTGACACACAAAACACATCACTATTAAACTACCACCTTTCCATTTCTTGTCTACAAGATATATAAACATTAATATCACAACATAAGACAGTACAACCTTTAAAGTCTCGTAGTCTTTGGATTTAAAAATCCAAACACTTAAAAGTTCACAGTCTCTATGAAATGCACAAAGCTTCAATAAAAAATTGGCTTTTGAAAAAAAAAGTTCACAGTCTCTTAAGTCTCCTAACTGTGGGCTACTGTAAAACCCAACACAAATATTCTCCTATTTCAAAGGGAAGAATCAGGCACACCTAAGCAAAACTTAAGTCCAGCAAAGTAGCTCAAGGCTGGACTCACTCACAATCTTCTGGGCTCCAAAGGGTTTCAGCAGTTCCACTTCTCTAACTGCCGTGCACAGCACACACAGCTCGACACACAGGCCCAGGCCAGCTCCATTCCACACTTGCTGCTGCTCTTGGTGATCGACTCACGGTCCTGGCTTCTCCAAAAAGCGGCAGTCTCTACTGAAACTGAGGATGCACCAATGGACTCTTCTGACCTCTACTGGTACAAAACCTCAGCTTCTCTTCATGACCCTACAATCCTGGGGTCTTCACTTCAACAGAGGTACATTTTCATCAGTGGCCTTTCCTGGCCTCTCGCAGTGCCAAATATCAGCTGCTGTCTATGATCCCTTTACACTTTCAACACCAGAACCACATAGAAGAATCTTAACAGATTACCAAGTCCTGCTTCCAGCTTGAGATGGAGGCTTGGGCCCCCTCTGAACCACATCTTCTGTGTGCTGACCCTGAGGAAATTCTTACCAGAAGATTTCACCATAGTGATGCTGGTCTCTTGTTGCTTACAGCTGATTTTTCAGCCCCAGCTAACCAGCATCAATTATCCCAGTAAAATAAAGATTTCACTTCTGGTTCTGGTCTCTTGTTATTTACAGCTGATTCTTCAGCTCCAGCAGACTGGAACCCACAAATTCTAAACTCGAAAATATCATACAAACAGCCCTGATGGTCTCTGCTTCCCTTTGAAGTTTCACAAGCCAGACCTCCATCATATACAGCTCTTTCAGTATAACTGTTCCAAGTTCCACAGCAACAAACTCTAAGCACTCAATGGCTTTTCCAGCCCAAAGTTCCAATCACTTGCACAGTCCTCCCCAAAACACCAAGGTCAGGTCTGTCACAGTCTACTCTCTGGTACCAATTTCTGTTCTAATTTCCCTTCAATTGCTGTGACAAAACACTCTGACCAAAATGATCTTGGGGGGTGGGGGGAAGGGTTTATTCATCTTACATTTCCTGGATCATGATTCATCACTGAGGGAGCCCAATATGGGAACTCGGGGCAGGAACCTGGAAGCAGGAGCTGAAGCACAGGCCATGGAGGAATGCTGCTTATTAGCTTGATCCCCTCACCCATGCTCAGCCTGCTTTCTTATACAATACAGGAGCACTTGTCCAAGGGTGGCATTGCCCACATCACTCAACAACCAAGAAAATACCCCACAGACATGGCCACAGGCCTGACCATTAAAGGCAATTCTCCATGTGAGACTCTCTCAACCCAGTTGGCACTAAAGCTCTCCAGCATACAACTGAAGGAAGTCCTTGCAGGACTCTTGATGCTGTAGAGAGAAACACCACATTTTCCTCAACATCCCAAACACAGGAAGTGAGAAAAGTAATGTCTAATTTCTTTCTTTTTTTTTTTTTTTGGTCTTTTCGAGATAGGGTCTCCCTGTAGCCCCAGAAGACCAGGCTGGCCTTGAACTCACAAAGATCCACCTGCCTCTGCCTCCCAAGTGCTAAAAAGTCTAATTTGCTTTCTTAAATTTTTTTTTATTTTTTATTTTTTTATTTTTATGTGTATGAATGTACTGTCTGCATGTAGGTCTGTGCACCCATGTTGTGCAATGCTGCAGAAGTCAGAAGAGGGCATCGGATTCCCCTGGAACTGGAGCCAAAGACAGTTCTCGGCCGCCATGTGGGTGCTGGGGATCGAACCCCTGTCCTCTGTAAGAGCAGTTGGCACTCTTAACCGCTAGGCCATCTCTCCAGCCCAAGGCTCATTAATATTTCATTGTGTGTATGGAGCACGGCTCCATTACTCATTCATCAGTTGTTGGACATCTAGGTTAATTCCATTTCCTCCATTTTATTATGTAGCCCCAGCTGTCCTGGACTTCACTTGTAGCCAGGACACCATGCCTGGCCACTATCGTTTAGATTCTAACCTAAAAACATTAAACACAACCTGACTTGCAGAAATAATGGCAGATAAATGTGATTCATTCTTGACATAAAAGAAAGATTTTGTGAGTAGAAGGAAATAGGTTTTCTATTTTCTTTATTTGGCCATTATCTCACAGTAGTGTTGATGTACCCAACTACATGTGGGAACTGGTATCAATCTGTCTTATGAGCATGGCTGCTCAGGTCCTTCACTTAGCTAGTATATTTTGTGTTAATTTCCACATCTGTAGACATCATTAATGTCTCTGTTTATTTGAACTTTTGAGATATGGTCTTATCAGGTAACTCCCTCCCTGTAGTCATTGTTGATATGCCTGATCCAATGTGGGCCTGTGTAGATAAATAAATGTTCTAAGTTTTCAATTGTTCTATTGAGTCTAGACCATGTCATTTGTAGCTGTTCTTCCTCCCTTCCAGACCTTGCATTCTTCTCACTCTTCTTATGAAGTATTCTCTGATTCTTAGGTAGGTGGTATATGTGAATTATCTAGATGTAGGCCCATATCCATCACCTATTCTCTGCTTTCACCACCATTCATAAAAAAGAGAGCCTTCTCTAATTAGGGCATGGGGGTAGTTTCTGGCATAGTTATGTGCAAAGTAGTTGCTTGTTTGATCTGTGTAGTTAAACATCAGTGATACTTTCTCCTCCTGAGTCTTGTCCTCCCAGCCTGGTTTATTAACCTGCCTTCCATTCCAAGCATTGCCATCCCCAGCCTTCCTTGTAGTATTCTTTAATCAGAAGACAATTACTTATTGTCCCCAATAGTCAAGTCAGTACTGCACTGGTGGGGATTTCTCACTTTTCAAAGGGTATCTGTGTACATACTTTTTCCTTGTTAATCCTTCCTCAACCCAAACCTTCATCTCTTCAGTGTCCTATGACCCTCCTTGCTTAAGCCTTTCAACCCACAATATTCCTTCTCTTTACTTCCTTTTTTCTATGTTTTATTATCCAACCTCTGTTAATATAACTCCTTTCTCCATAGATCTGTCCATGTTTCCTGGCTTGCACATGTATTCCATGTTAAACATATCACACTAAAGATCTTGAGCTAGGATCATCATATGAGAGAATACATAACATTTTGTGCTTTGGGGTTTGTTTTACCTCACTTGGAATGATTTTTTCCAGTCCCATCCATTTCCTGCTTAGTTCATGACTTCACTTCTCATTAAGGCTCATTATATTTCGGGTCTCCCTGTAGCCCCAGCTGTCCTGGAATTCACTCTGTAGACCAGGCTGGCCTTGAACTCACAAAGATCCTCCTGCCTCTGCCTCCCAAGTGCTAGGATTAAAGGCATGCTATACCACACCCGGCCCATTATTATTGTATGTGTATGAGTGTACTGTCTGCATGTAGGTTTGTGCATCCGTGTTGTGCAATGCCGCGGAGGTCAGAAGAGGGTCTTGGATTTCCCTGGAACTGGAGTTCTCCTGGAATTGGAGTTACAGATGGTTCTTATCCGCCATGTGGGTGCTCGGGATTGAACCTGAGTCCTCTGCAAGAGCAGTCGGTGCTCTTAACTGCTAGGCTATTTCTCCAGCCCTCTTTTTTCTTCTTAATTCATTCTTTATGGGTATGAATGTACTGTCTGCATGTAGGTTTGGGCACCCATGTCGTGCAATGCTGTGGAGGTCAGAAGAGGGCGTCAGATTCCCCTGGAACTGGAGTTAAAGATAGCTCTCAGCTGCCATGTGAGTGCTGGGGAATCGAACCTGAGTCCTCTGCAAGAGCAGTCGGCACTCTTAACCACTAGGCCATCTCTCCAGCCCCCAATTTTTCCACTTTTCATTCCTAGTCATAAGCTCCTAGTCAGAGCTCACTGGGCTCCCCATACCATTTGCCCCTGATTAGAATGTATAATAGAATGAGATTACTGATAATGTCAAGTTCACATTTACATTTCCCTAGAGTATGGAGCAAGTACTTGAGTATTTAGTATGAATATATGATGGGTAATACATAACATAATAACATTTTGCTGTGGGAGTTTCCCTTGGATACGTGTGTGAAAGGCTGGTCAAAATGTCCTGAGAGGTTGAGCACTGAGTGTGGCATGCTCGTGAAGCCAGTGGGTTTTAGCTAATTACTATTTTTTTCTTTTTCAGGGTCAAGACAGCTGGAATTTTGTTTTCAATGTGTCTCTTCCAATGCTGCTGCTTTTGCTTCTTCTTCTTCTTCTTCTTCTTCTTCTTCTTCTTCTTCTTCTTCTTCTGCTTCTAATTCACTCCTGTTAATTTGTTAAGTTAATTTATTTTATTTTTAGAAATATTTTATTATTTTTATTTTATGCATATGTATGTATTGCCTCCATGTATGTAAGTGTACCTGTGTTGTTGTACAATGCCCACAGAGGACAGAAGAGGGCATCGGATTCCCTGGAACTGGAGTTATGGACAGTTGTTAGCCACCATATGGGTCCTGGGATTCAAACCCTGGTCTTCTGCAAGAACAGCCAGTACTCTTAACTGCTTGAGCCATCTCTTTAGCCCCTTGTTTTTCTTTAAATTGTTTTATCTTTATTTTATGCTGGGTGTGGTGGTGCATGCCTTTAATCTTAGCGCATGGGAGGCAGAGACAGGTGGATCTTTGTGAGTTCAAGGCCAGCCTGGTCTACAGAATGAGTTCCAGGACAGCTGGGGCTACAGGGAGACCCTGTCTTCAAACAAACAAACAAACAAACAAACAAACAAACAAACTGTGGTGGTTTGAATGAGAGTGTCCCCCCATAGGCTTTAAGTATTCAGACATTTTGTCTCCAGTTGGTGGCACTGTTCTTGGAGGTCTTAGAAGGTGTGGCCATGCTGGAGGAAGTACATCACTGGGGGCAGGCTTAGTGAGTTTAACAAGCCTTGTGGTCTCCAGTCTCAGTCTCTCTGCTTCCTGTGCTCATTGCGAGATGTGACCCTCGGCTTGCTGCTCCAGCTCCAGCCGCCATGCCTCCCACCTCAATGGACTCTAATTCCCTGGAACCATCAATCATAAGCTCAAATAAACTCTACTTTTTATAAGTTCCCTTGCTCATGGTGGTTTTATCACAGCAATAGAAAAGTGACTAATACAGTTGTTTGGTACCAGGAGTGGGGTATTGCTGTGACAGACCTGACCTTGGTGTTTTGGGGAAGGATTGTGGAAGTGTTTGGAAATTTGGGCTAGAAAAATCATTGAATACCTAAAGATTGTGGCTGTGGAACTTGGAACAGTTTTGCTGAAAGAGTTGTAGAAGATGGAGGCCTGGCTTGTGAAATTTCTAGTTTCAAAGGGAAGCAGAGATAATCAGGATTGTTTAATCTGTGGTTCTGGTCAGCTGGGGCTGAAGAATCAGCTGTAAGTAACAAGAGACCAGCATCACTGTGGTGAAATCTTCTGGGAAGAATTTCTTCAGGGTCAGCACACAGAAGCTATGTTCCAGAAGGGGCCTGAACCTCCATCTCAAGCCAGAAGCAGGACTTGGTAGTGTGTAAGAGTCTCCTACATGGTTCTGGTGTTGAAATGTGAAGGAGTCACAGAAAGAAGCTGGGGCTTTGCACCAGGAGAGGTCAGAAGAGACCATTGATGAAGGTGCTGCCTCAGTTTCAGTGGTGACCCCAGTTTTTTGGAGATGCCAGGACCATGGGACGACCACCAAGAGCAGCGGCAGGTGTGGAATGGAGTCGGCCTGGGCCTGCAAGATGAGCTGTGTGCGCTGTGGATGGCAGAGTCAGAGAAGGGGAGCTGCCGAATCCCTTTGGAGCCCAGAAGATCATGAGTGAATCCCAGGTGTCCAGCCTTGAGCTACTTTGCTGGACTTAGGCTTTGTTTGAGTGTGCCTGATTCTTCCCTTTGCAATAAGACAGTACTTGCTTTGGATTTTACAGCAGCCCACAGTTGAGACTTTTAACAGACTGTGAGCTTTTAAGTGTTTGGACATTTTAAGGACTGTGGGGCTTTTAAGGTTGTACTGTCTTAGGTTGTGATTAATGTTAACATCATACCTTGGGGATGAGAACTGGAAAGGTGGTGGTTTAATAGTGATGTGTTTTGTGTGTCAAGTTGACAAGGGGTCAATTGTGCTGGATAGCTTTAGTGTCAACTTGACACACCTGGGTTGAGGGAGCCTCAATTGGGGAATTGGCTCCATTGGATTGGCCTGTGGCCACATCTGTGGAGTATTGTCTTGAT
>VZQC01008518.1:960117-988728 GCA_009823505.1 Rhizomys pruinosus | reverse complement strand
TTGGGGCTGGAGAGATGGCCTAGCGGTTAAGAGCACCGACTGCTCTTACAGAGGACCCGGGTTCGATCCCCAGCACCCACATGGCGGCCAAGAACCGTCTGAAGCTCCAATTCCAGGAGAACTCCAGCTCCAGGGGAATCCGAGACCCTCTTCTGACCTCCGCGGCATTGCACGACACGGGTGCACAAACTTGCATGCAGACAGTACATTCATACACATACAGAAATAAATAAAATTAATAAAAAAAAAATAAATAAACAAATTAAAAAATATTAAAAAAAGAGTAGCCAGTGCTCTTAACCACTGAGATATCTCTCCAGCCCCCAAATCATTTTATTTGTGTGTGTGTGTGTGTGTGTGTGTGTGTGTATGCATGTGTGTAGTAGAAGAAGTAGTAGTAGTAGTCAGAAGACAACCTTCAGGAGCTGGTTCTTCCTTCTACTTAGGATTTGGGGTTTGAACTCAGGACATCGGCCTTGCACTGCAAGCACTTACCTGCTGAGCCATCTCCTGGCCCCTAATGCTCATTTTCAAAAATTCTCTTTCATAAATACTTTGTTCCCCTTGCCAGTGAGTTTGTTAACTTGGTCAGCAACCCCCCAAATCTGAGATACACACTTTTCCACTTAGAAATACCATCAAACAGAATATTTTCAAATATCGAAGATGACTACAACCTCTCTTTCTTTTCAAAGCTCTTTAAACTCAAATTCTCTAGAAAATCTTCTGTTCATTAGAAGGAGGTTGATTCTGTGATTTCACTCTACTTGCAGAGAGTGTTTCTTACCAAAGACAGAATGCGATGCTTTGTGTTTTCAGAAGGAGAAATATCAAGGGAAATGAGCTGGTAAGCCTCCATTTTTCTACATGCCTGACACACACTATGTACAAAGCATTGTGTGGCGCCCCTGGAGGGAAAGGTGTTAAGACAGGAATTTTAGCTTCTCTCAAAGTCTTCATTTCTGGCCAGGCTCTTAGTAAATAGATGACCCTGGAAAAGAAATAGAGGCTTTCTGCCTCTTGGTTCTGCATGTGTGCAGTAGAATAATAATAGTGCTTACACCAAGAGGATATTTTGAGAATTAGACAACATAGTACATATGAACCATAAAATGCCTGCCAATGTTCCTGGCTCATAAGGTTCAATGAAGAGAGGGAATTCATGTTGATGTGGATGGGAAATGTGGTCCATTGTTTCTGCTTTTTTTGTTTGTTTGTTTGTCTTTTTGAGACAGAGTCTCCCTGTAGCCCTGTCTGTCCTGGAAGTCATTATGTAGACCAGGCTGGCCTTGAACTCACAGAGATCTGTCTGCCTCTACCACCTGAGTGTTGGGATTACAGGCGTGCACCACCACGCCCAGCTTTGTTTCTACTTTTATGTTATGATCTCATATAGGTTGTAACCTTGGCTGGAAGGATGGCTCAGCAGTTAAGGGCACTGGCTGCTCTTGCAGAGGACCTGGATTTAGTTCATAGCACCCATATGGAAGCGAACAACCATCCCTAAATTCAGTTCCAGGGGATCTGACACCCTCTTCTGCCCTCCATGCATTTAATACACTTACATGCGGGCAGAACACTCATACACATAAAAATAAAAAGTTTTCAAACTATGTAACCTTTATCTTAAGTAGTTTTTCCTATGCAAGATGGAGACTACCTTCCCCATTTTTTTTTTTTTTTTGTTCTTTTTGAGACAGGGTGTCCCTGTAGCCCCAGTTGTCCTAGAACTCAACTCGCTATGTAGACCAGGCTGGCCTTGAACTTACAGAGATCTGCCTGCCTCTGCCTCCTGAGTGTTAGTATGAAAGGCATGTGACCGCACCCAGCAAGATTTTTTTTTTAAAGAACAAATGTAGAGGTCAAAAGACAACTTGTGGGAGTTAGTTCTCTTCTTCTGCCATGTGAGTCCCAGGGACAGAACTCAGGTCATCAGGCTTGGCAGCAAGTGTCTTTACTCACTGAGCCATCTTGATAGTCCATAATTCTTTTTTTTTTTTTCTGAGACAGGGTCTCCCTGTAGCCCCAGTTCTCTTGGAACTTGCTATGTAGACCAGGCTGGCCTTGAACTCATAGAGATTCGCCTGCCTCTGCCTCCCGAGTGCTGGGATTAAAGGTATGCACCACCACACCCGGCTTAACACTAGTATTTTTAAAAACATTTTATTCACTGTTATTTGTATGCACATTTTGCCTGCATGTATGTATGTGTACCACATATGTGCAATGCCCACAGAAGCCAGAAGTAGGCATCAAAATCTACTAGAACTGGAGATACAAATGACCGTTAGCTGCATTGTGGGTTCTGGGAACCAAACAGGTCTTTTGCAAGACTGCTGTCAGTGTTCTTAATCTCTGAGCCATCTCTCCAGCTCAACTTTATTCCTTTCTTGAGACATGCTCTCTCTTTGTAGTTTGGTATTGTATAGTTATTTTATCCAAGTTGAAAGATTGTCTTCTGGAGGTATTGAATAGGAAGGCTCACAAGACTCAAAAGTGAATGAAACATTCAAGGTCTAGAAAGAAAACCAAACTTATCAGGGTTAGGAAGCTCACAAAGAGTCACAAGTCCTCTCCCCAACTTCACGGAAAGCAGTAGGCAATGGCCTGGGAGAGGAGACTCTGCTTGGAAGATCCATCTGCAAATTGTGCCCAAGGATGCTGTTGTGAGTTGTCACATGTCCTGGCCTGGGCCTTCTGGTGATGCAGCTGCTTTGGGGGTCACATGTTGACTAAGCTAGATGGGTGGGATTTTTTTTTTTTCTTTTTAACACTTAAAAAAATTTTATTTTTATTTTATATGTATGAGTTTATTACCTACATATGTGTAAGTGCACCCATGTAGAGAGGCCAGAAGACGGTGTTGCATTCCCCCCTTTAACTGGAGTTATGGATGGTTGTTAGCTGCCATGTGAGTGTTGGGAATTGAACCTGGGTCCTCCGTAAGAACAGCCAGTATGCTCTTAACCTCTAAGCCATCTCTCCAGCTCCTTTAAAAATGTTTTTATTAGCATATATTAATTATACATAATGGGTTCATTACGATATTTTCACACATGTAGATAATGTATTTGAATCCTATTCACACGTCTGCTCCTTTGTCCTCTCTGCTTCCTCCCATTTTTGCTAATCTTCCTCTTCTCAACTAGTCCCCTCTTCTCTCCTCTACTTTCATTTTTTTTTTGGTCACTGAGCGAGTTTCATTAGGGTTATTTACAGGAGGTTATTACCAGTGACTAGACGACTGAAGAAAATGTCTCTCCCTCCTCACCAGGTGTTAACTGTGTATAAATTCTCATAAAGAGTTGAGACCCCATATACCCCTCCCCATTTCATGATAGGGGCAAATATCTTAAAGAGTATGTGTGGATAAAAGCAGAGGTTACCCTGTCAGTCACTTGACACAGCCTTATAATTTAATGAAGAGACATAAATATGGTCTGCTGCTAACCTGACATTAGTTTTTGAGGCAGGTCTCACTTTGTAGTTCAGGCTGATATCTAAAAATATATAATATCTGGCTGAGCGTAATGGCACACACCTTTAGTCCTAGCACTTGGGAGGCAGAGGCAGGCAGATCTTTGTGAGTTCAAGGCCAGCCTGGTCCACACAGTGAATTCCAGGACAGCTGTGGCTACAGTGAGACCCTGTCTCTAAAAGACATGTGTGTGTGTGTGTGTGTGTGTTTTGGTCATATTTCCCTCCATCCTCCCAGATCTACCTCATATCCTTGCACTCTCCTCCTATCTTCATGTCTTTTTTTTTGTTTTTTAATTTATTTCTGTACGTGTATGAATGTACTGTCTGCATGCAAGTTTGTGCACCCGTGTCGTGCAGTGCCGCGGAGGTCAGAAGAGGGTCTCGGATTCCCCTGGAACTGGAGTTCTCCTGGAATTGGAGTTTCAGACGGTTCTCGGCCGCCATGTGGGTGCTGGGGATCGAATCTCAAGGCCAGCCTGGTCTACAGAGAGAGTTCCAGGACAGCTGGGACTACAGGGAGACCCTGTCTTGAAAAGACCAAAAAAAAAAAAAAAAGAGCGGTCGGCGCTCTTAAACGCTAGGCCATCTCTCCAGCCCTTTTTTTTTTTTTTTTTTTTAAAATACAAGTACAAGTCCACTTGGTGCTGCCCATAATCTCATGGGGGTGGGGCCGTCTACTGGAGCCTAGTCGCCTGACCAGGGGCCATATCCTTAGAGAAATCTGGCTCTGGAATCATTTCTTGGTCTGTCTCAGTGCCTACCTTGGCGAATTAGTTCATTTCTCCCCAGAAAAAGTCACAGAACAGTCAGGCTAGCCTTGGACTCTCACTATGTAACCGGAGCTGGCCTGGAATTCATGGTGGCGCCGTCTCTGGTGCTACAGAAGTAACAGTGAGGAGGAGAAATAGGTAAACTTGAGCAAAAATAGTTTGAACCTCTTAGAGAAGAAGATAAAGGTCTTAAATGATCTTCTAAAAACTATTCTCTTTTCTAACTTTCAGAAATATATGAATAATTGTAAAATGCAAATCCCTGCTGCTGCTAATGAATGCTCCCTCACAGTTCTAGCATTTAGTGTGGAAGTGGATTGAAAGACGTGCTTCTGGTATCCCAGCTCCTTGTCCCCTTCCTGTCACAGGAAGTATGCCAGAATAAAATTATGAAGGGCAGTGGAAGAAAACTTAAAAGTTTCTAGATGGATAAAGAGTATTAAAAAGGAAAGGATAGTTGTGGCAGCAGCTAATTATTTTTTTTTTTTTTTTTTATTTTTATTTTTTTTGCTAATTATTTTTTTTTAATTTTTTTTAATTAAATTTTTTTAAATTTATTTCTGTATATGTATGAATGTACTGTCTGCATGCAAGTCTGTGCACCCGTGTCGTGCAACGCCACGGAGGTCAGAAGAGGGTCTCGGATTCCCCTGGAACTGGAGTTCTCCTGGAATTGGAGCTTCAGACGGTTCTCAGCTGCCATGTGGGTGCTGGGGACCGAACCCGGGTCCTCTGTAAGAGCGGTCGGCGCTCTTAACCGCTAGGCCATCTCTCCAGCCCCCTTTTTTTTTTTTGCTAATTATTGAGCCGTGAACATGGTAGCAGGACAGTGACTGTAGAACCCCCTTTAAGTCTGATGGCTAACCCACGAGTTAAGAGGTGTGTGTGTGTCTGCTTACTTATAAATGAGGAAACCAAAGCTGCCAGAACTGGATGACCTCTGATCCAAGAGCTGGTGTCCAGGTCATGCTTATAAGTAGGCGTAGTTTTAATTTCATTTCCCATGGAAACTGACAATATCACAAGCAAAATAATTGCTTGGACAATTATTCTATGTTTATTGTAGCTTATTCTATGTGAAATAAAGTATACTTGAAGCTTGCTTTTTCTTTCTGTTTCTCTTTTTGTGCGTATGCTTGTAAGTGTAGTGTGGTGTGTGTGCGTGTGCACATGTGTACATACATGAGGGTGCACATGTGTACATACATGAGGGTGCACATGTGTACATACATGAGGGTGCACATGTGTGGAAGTGGGTGTGTGTGAAGGCCATGGGTGAACATCAGATCTTTTTTTTTTTTTGTCATTTCTACTTTATCTTTTGAGTAAGGGTCTCACCGAACCCTGTGGTCACCAGTTGGCCAGACTGAGTGGTCAGCAAGCTCTTGAGCATCTACTCGTCTCTGCTCACCCTGTGCTAGGGTTACAGATGCACATAGTCACATGTGAGTTTTCCGAATGTGGGTGTAGGGGATCTGAACTCAGGTCCTCAGGCTTGCATGCAGGCACTTCATCATCCTGCAGCCCCTCCTCTATTCTTCCCTATTTGTGATAATAAGGCCTCTCTCCCTTCCCTGATCCATCAGTGACAAGCTGGTAACTAGAGAACTAGAACACCAAACCAGTTTAAATATATATATTTCTTTTTTTTTTTTTTACAGGGTCTCCCTATAGCCCCAGCTGTCCTGGAACTCTGTAGACCAGGCTGGCCTTGAACTTACAGAGATCCACATGCCTCCCGAGTGCTAGGATTAAAGGTATACACCGGGCTTAAAGATGGTTCTTAGCCACCACGTGGGTGCTGGGAATCGAACCGTGGTCCTCTGCAAGAGCAGAGGTGGTGCTCTCAACCACTAAGCCATTTCTCCACCCCCATCATTTTAAATCTTAAGCCATAATTAGACACATTAATCACAAAGAAAGCTATAAAGAGCGACAACCTTTGAAGTACATCTGAAAATGTAGCTGTGGTATTAACATTATGACCCAAGAAAATGTCACTTCTGAAGGTGTTTCCTAGTGGGTAAATGTGGCTCACAGAAATGTGATGGCAGTCCTTTACCTACACTAGCTGTATTATTCCTTCTACTATTTCCCTAAGAAAGCAGCCATTGCCACAGCTTTCTGTCTTCTCACCTCAGTCTACAACCAGCTTCAAGTACTCTGCCTCTCAATGCACCCTGTCAGCAAATTAGACTAGTCTACCTTTAAAGATGGTGTCTTATGTGGCTAATGGGTTCTATGATGCATCAGTATATCTTAGCCTTCAGTTTACAGGTTAGCTAGCATTTGATAGCCTCTGCCTTCTAATCACAAGGTCAGGGTGCCAATAGATTCCTGATAAGCTCAGCTTTGAGATATGGATAGTGACTGCTTTCATCTGGTAACAATAAACTGTACTTTGTCACTTGATAATGGCTTCCCCATGGCTAGAATGTCCTTTTCACATGACCTACAATAGTAGTCTCCAAACTTCTTTGATCATGCATTCCCATCAGCATGTTTTTGGGAGGGCATATGAGTATTTGTTCATAAAATAGGCAAGCATTAACATCATCTTATGACTCAGTCCTGATATATAATTACATTTAGGATAAAGGTCTTTTTTTTTTTTTTTTTTTTTTGAGACAGGGTCTCCCTGTAGCCCCAGCTGTTCTGGAACTCACTCTGTAGACCAGGCTGGCCTTGAACTCACAAAGATCTGCCTGCCTCTGCCTCCCAAGTGCTAGGATTAAAGGTGTGCACCACCACGCCTGGCTGAGTCATTGTTAATGGTGGTGGATATAAATCTACATTTCAAGTAGCTTTGACAATTTTATTATTTTTTTAGTTAAAATTTGGTTGCACTTATTAGACTGTGAATTTAATTCTAAAATAGGGCTGCCGCAGATTTGGTAAGTCTCAGTTCTCTTATTTGCGTGTTGTTCTGTGGTTCCTTTGTAAGGTCATTTGTTTGTTTTGTGTGTTTAATTAAGCCTAGATAACACACCCATTGAACCCACCAAACACAGGAAGTCACAAGGTTGACCTGATTCCTTCTGCCAACCTCTGGGAATGGGTCTTCCTGCTTTTCTCTGAGGACCATTCCGTGGACTAAGTGCAGGGCCATTCGTTCTGTGTATAAAATATTCATCTTAATGCCTTTTAAAGTTAAGCATAAATAGGTATCTTATTACTTTTTTCCCTCTGTATCTCAAATGGATTGCCTTGTACTGTCCTTCGAGTACACTCCCCCACCCTTGGGATCCATAGACCTCCTTATGAAATTAGTCCAGGAAGAAATTCTCACATAGGCAAGGATGTTTCCATTTTAAAAGGCCTGCTCATTTCAGTTGCTCAGCCATTTTATAGAAAACGAAATGACTTTGAAATGAATTGTCTTTATAGAGATCCATAATTTGCAAAGCAAAATCTTCACTCTACAAAATGTGAAATGTTCTAAGCAACAGCTGCGAGCATTTCAAACGTGCACTACTTTTTAACAGTTCAACTATTGCCAAGGGAAATTGAGTTGGCTTCAAATTCTCTCATGGTTTTAATTTTGCATTTACCCTCAATGAAAGATTGAGGAAACAGGTCTGGGATATTGAAAATTTCTGAAGACTGAGGTATGGAAATAGAAATTGCTTGAAGGTAGGAACTAGACTGGAATTCTAAGGTAATCAATCAATCAATCAAGTCCTAGGGTAATGAAATTTATCAGAGCAAAAATGGACTTTTGTCCTGCAGGGGCCAGCTGTCTGGGGTCAGTAGGAGAGCCAGGTTCCTTTTATGAGTCCCATTTGAGTTCAGAGCAATAGAGTTATTTATTTATTTATTTAACCGAAGTAGATAGAAATCTGCAACAAGTGAATGTTGAACAACACAAGCAAGAAACACAAATATGTTTTATTATCATTTTATCATTTGTGCTTATGGTGCATGGAGCTTTATAAGTCTATTTCCTAACTGTACAAAACACAGGGCATAACGGTAAGGGGGGAAAATGAGGCTACAGAACAATGTATGTTAATTGAAAAGGAATCTATGTGTAATATAAAAAGAAAATACCGCAGGTACATCAAAATGACAATGGATTGATGGATTATGAGTATTATTTTATCCTCTCTCCTAGTTGTCCAAATTTTGAGCACTGGTAGTAGATGCTTGAGGAAAGCATTAGGGATTTTTCTTTTCCTCAGTAAATGTATGCATGTTTTTAAATAGATTGACAGTCTTATTCTCTGGAAACATCCCATTTGGCCTAGGAGACCAATGATGCAAGCACATGTATTCGACGATTTTAACCCTCGGTCAGGATGGAGTTAAGTCTTCTCTATAAACTCTTTCAGACCCCACTTGTAAACTAAAATGTCCCCAAGCTTGGGGCTAGGTCTTTCAGAGCCCAGAAGCAGCGAATGCGAGTGGTCTAAATGCCAGGTTGCAGAGCTAGGGGTCAGCGATCCCATTTGCAAGCGTCGAAGAGAGCTTCCCGGAGCTGACATTCAAAACCGACGTTTTGGGAGTTGAGAGATCAGGTGAGGGTCCAGCCGGTGGCCAGGCCTTCAGTAGGGCCAGCCGGGAGGCTTCAAGGGACGCGAAGACACGAGTGGCCCAGTGGGTCCGCGCTGGTCTCCTCTCAGCGCGGGGTCCGGTACCGAGTGGGGCTCTGCGGGCCGGGCACGGAGGAACGAGCGGCACCCAGCCGGGGTGTGGGCGCCCCCTCACCCCGAGTCTCCGGGTAAGGAGCGCCGCTGTCCTCTGGTGGCTCTGACAAGCCCGCCGCACTCCTCCTGAGATAAAGCGCTCCGCTCAGGCCTAGCGGACGCCGAGGCTCCGCAGGAGACGCCAGGACGGAAGCGGCGGTCGCGCGGCACGGCCAGAGCTCGGGGCTGCATCCGGGTCCCCGGCGCTGCGGCCCAATCTCGGGGCTCGTCGCTTCCCACCTCCCGTATCTCCGCCCCTCTGCCGCCAATCCCCGGCCGGCTCTCAGCCAAACATGCTGTCAGGGGAGTGAAGGCGCGCGGCGGCCAGTCAGGCCTCGCTTCCCGTTTGAAGTCTCCAGTGGGCGGGCGTCGGGGGCGGGCGCTGCCAGCCAGGAAGTTCGGTTGCGCGTGTGCCATGGACTCAGCCGCCCGGTGATATTGACAATAGGAGAGAGAAAGAGGCATTGACCGGGACCCAGCGCGGGTGGCGAACGGCGGCTCTGGCAGCGGCGGCTCCGGCTCCGGCGGCTCCTCCGGCTCCTCCTCCTCCTCCCGACTCCTGTGGCCGCGGCTGCTGCAGATCCAGGCTTCCTCCCTCCCTTCCCCCCTCCCCACGTCGCCGCCGCCGCCGCCGCCGCCGCCGCCGCCGGGTCCGGTGCAACGAGCAGAGGCGCCGCCCGCCGGGAATGTGAGCGAGGAGCCGCAACCGGGTCGGTGCCGAGTTGATGGGACGGAGCCGCGGGGGAGGTTCGTGAGGCCGCCGCCGCCACCGCCGGAGCGCTGAGGTTCGGGGCCGGCCGTGAGGCCTAGAAGCACCGCCGCCGCCGCGGAACCGGAGGGACGTCGCCCAGGACAGCCGTCGCCCCGGGCTCCCCGCCGCTGCCCGGACCTCCCTTTGCGCGTCCCGGGCCGCCGCCCGCCCCCGCCTCGGCCCCTCGCCCGCCTCCCGCCCTGCGCAGCCACACGTCGTCTTCGGATTCTTCCCCAGGAGCTTCAAGGTAACTTGGTCCCTTCGGTCCCCGGCTCTCCTCCCGGGAACCTGCAAGGCAGCGGGCTCCTGAAGGCAGGGCCCAGGCCGGCGAGGGGTGCGGCGGGGTGGGGTGTGCGCGAGCGAGCGCCGGTCCCACTTGTCTGATTTACCTGCAGAGGCTTCCGCCGCCTCTCTTCCACCTTGCCGCCGTCTCCCCCATTTCTTCCCCTCCAGGGCTTGGAGGCGTTTTCTTGTCCCTCTTTATCCACTGGCGGGGGCAGGGAGAAGGGGGTTTGAGGTATCGAGGACGATTCTGTGGCCGCGTAGCTTGTCCAGGCTTGGGGTGTATGTGAGCTTACCCGCCGACAAGCAGGCCACTTCCCTGGTCCCCTCCCTCCTTCCTCTTGTAAATGCTCGGGTGCTGGCTGTTGGGAAAACGCCACAGCTTCGGGCCAGGTGAAACCTGTTTGCCTGGGCTTTTTGCAGGGACCCTGCTGTTAGCATCAGTTCTGCAGTGCTTTAGAGTTGAGATCCTTGACATTTATTCAGAGCTGCTTCAGAGCTGAGCGCAGAAGGGACAAATGATTAAAGCAGAAAAAGAAAAAAAAGCTACCTATAGATCTTAGTTAGAGATGGAGGATATGCAATTAGAAAGAGTGGCGGAAGGACAGGGTTTGCAGAAATTTTGTATTGTTAGAGTTAGAATGGAACCTAAGTAGTTCACATATGAGATTGCAGTATCCTTCCTTAAATCCACACCATACGAATATGATATGGAGCTTTTTGCTGATGCGGTCATTGTATTTTAAAGCGATCATTTTCCACGCTGTAATTTACAATTCCATTTTTTATCTGGCACATATTTAAGGTCAATTTAGATGGGGTTAAAAAAAAAACTTTTAGTGAAAAAAAAACAAAGAAGTCCTCGAAATTCCAAACCAAACCTTAACATTATGCCCTCCTCGTGTTTTTGTTATTTTTACTTGGTCAGAATTCAGGTAATCCAGTTGACTGTTTAGTTTTACACAGTTGGGAGGAAACTTCCTTACTCTTTTGTGGAAGTTAAACACTTGTCTTATGTGTTGGAATGACAGGTGAGTAATTGCATTTCGGAACTTCCGCAGTGTGCATTCTTCTGTCCTATCTGCCATTAATCTTGCATAGAGCCTCACAGTTTTACCGAATGAAGGCATCTGTTTAAGTTGGTGAATGAAATCGATGCTTGTGACTTTTAGGAACTAGCCTTTCTTTGAATCATTTGATACGATTAAAAACTGCAAAAAATAGCTGGGTATGGTGGCTCACACCTTTAAACCAGCACTTGGGCGTTCAAGGCTAGCCTGGTCTTCATAGTGAGTTCCAGGCCAGGACTACAGGGAGATGCTGTCGCAAAAAGACCAAAAAGAAAAAAAATGTGTTCAGTTCCTTCAGTTTGACGGAATACAACTTAATATTTGTACTTCAAGGTCTAAACTTGAAGGGAACTCAATTCAGTTGTCTCAGTAGGCTTTCAGTTCAGCCTGGTGCTCAGTTTCATCAGTTTGGTTTATTAAGCTTTAATAACTTAAGGTAGTTTCATTTAAAAAGAAGACTTCTTTGAAATGAAATGATTTTAGTTGTGCCTGGCTGTGTGTACTCTTTGAAGCAATCTAGTCTGCCCTTATTTGTTGTGGTGGCTTATCACCGAAAATGTAACACATTGCATTGAAGTCATGCTTAGGTACTTTCAGGAGGTGTACATCTCACCTCTCAGTGACACATAGATGAAATTTTTTTTTTTCCTTTTTTGAGACAGAATCTCACTGTGTGTCCTAGGCTGGCCTCAATCTCATAATGTATAGTTTAGGCTGACTTGGAACTCATAATCCTCCTGCCTCAGCTTCTTGAATGCTTGGGATTACTGGCTTCTGCCACCACTCCTCGCTTTATTTTTATAGATTCTTGACGTGCAGAAAGGGTTTCAACCCATTCATAATATTAAATATATTGGGAAAATGTATCCATGGAAATTTTCCAGCTTCAGAATAGCTCCAAAGTCACTTCAGGAATCACAAGATGAGAAGAGCTCTGCAATTTAAAACAGTAGACAATATAGACAATTGAAGTGTAGGTGAGCCAGCTTCCTTCCTTCCTTCCTTCCTTCCTTCCTTCCTTCCTTCCTTCCTTCCTTCCTTCGTTCCGTCTATCGATTTCTACCTATCTACCTACCTACCTACCTACCTGAGACAGGGTCTCCCTTGTATCCCCAGTTGGTCTGGAACTTGCCATGCAGACCAGGGTAGCCTCAATCTCACAGAGATCTGCCTGTCTCTTATCTCCTGAGTGCTGGGACTAAAGGCAGGTGCCACTCCAGTGGGCTTAGGTGAACATTTTTTTAAATGCTTATAACAGAGCTATGGTGTTTACAGGGTAGTAATATTCTTTTTATTTTCCCCATTGATAAGATTTTTCTTAATTGATTGTATTCCCTTTCTTTGGTACATATTTATGTTTCATGAGTATTATATGTGGGAATTTAAAAATCTGTGTAACTTACATAAATGATTCCACTTTAGGATCGTGTTAATGTCACTTCTTTCTTTTCAGTAGGGATATGTCCTCAGCACCAACTACTCCTCCATCAGTGGATAAAGTAGACGGATTTTCTCGGAAGTCCGTCAGAAAAGCCAGACAGAAGAGGTCGCAAAGTTCCTCACAGTTCAGGTCTCAAGGCAAGCCTATCGAGTTAACACCTCTGCCGCTGCTAAAAGGTAAGGCTCATGGCAGGTGACACTTTTTTTTAGTTGATCTATATCTACATATAATTTACTTTTTGTAGAGTTTCATATTTCATATGTTAGGGTTGCGTATTGCAGCTTTGAGGGCTAAGAGGTTTCCTATACACACATAGTTCCAGGTGTATGACCCGTTTTCTCTCTCTCTCTCTCTTAGTCTTTGTGTGTGTGTGTGTGTGTGTGTGTGTGTGTGTGTGTGTTTGAGACAGGGTCTTCCTGTAGCCCCAGCTGTCCTGGAACTTGTTATGTAGATCAGGCTGGCCTTGAACTCACAGAGATCCTCCTGCCTCTGCAGGTGTGCCGAAACATGCCTGGCTCCCATTCTCCTAAAGCGCTGCTCTAAATAGCTGTGAGCAGATGAAGAGACTTATTATCAGGTAAATTTCTAGGCTGGAAACTAAGTGGCAGAAATGTCTGCCTTTTGTTTTTCAATATTTTTTTTCTTTTAAATTGTTATTTTGAGACAGGTTTTCCTGTAGACATAGCTGGCCTGGAACTCCCTATATAGATCAGGCTGGCCCCAACTCACAGAGATTCACCTGCTTCTGTCTCCCAAGTACTGGGTATTAAAGGCATGTGCTACTCTGTCCCATTCTTTAAAAAACTTTTAAAATTTAAAACACAATTTGTGCATGTGTGTGCACATTAGTGTGGGTTTGCCATGCATGGCACACATGTGGAAGTCAGATGACAACTTGTGTGTGTGTGTGTGTGTGCATGTGTGCATGTTAGTGTGGGTTTGCCATGGCACACATATGGAGGTCAGAGGACAACTTGTGTGTGTTTGTGTGTGTGTGCATGTGTGCACGTGTGTGCTTGTTAGTGTGGATTTGCCATGGCACACATGTGGAGGTCAGAGGAAAACTTGTGTGTGTTTGTGTGTGTGCGTGTGCATGTGTGTGCATGTGTGTTCTTGTTAGTGTGGGTTTGCCATGGCACACATGTGGAGGTCAGAGGACAACTTGTGTGTGTTTGTGTGTGTGCGTGTGCATGTGTGTGCATGTGTGCATGTGTGTTCTTGTTAGTGTGGGTTTGCCATGGCACACGTGGAGGTCAGAGGACAACTTGTGTATGTTTGTGTGTGTGTGTGCATGTGTGCGCATGTTAGTGTGGGTTTGCCATGGCACACATGTGGAGGTCAGAGGGCAATTTATGGGATTTGGTTTTTTTCTTCCAGCATGTGGGTTTTTGGGGATTGAGTTTAGGAGGTCAGGTTTGGTGGAAGCTCCTGGACCTGCTAATCATCTCAGGGACCCTCTTGGTGCTTTTTGCAGGCTTAGTGACAGCACTAATTGCACTATCTTAGTCAGGAAGTAGACCCTAGTAAAGGAGTCACTTTTGTAACTTGCATGAAGGAGATGGAGTTTGAAACAATTACATTTTGAAAATCAAGGAAGTAGAGTTCATAGTTGATGATATGCATTCTTATTTTCAGATAATATAAACAAATATATATAATGATCATACTTGCATAGTATTTTACTTTTCAAAGTATATTGAGGGGGGATGGAGAGATGGCCTAGTGGTTAAGAGCGCCAACTGCTTTTGCAGAGGACCTGGGTTTGATCCCCAGCACCCACATGGCGGCTGAGAACTGTCTTTAACTCCAGTTCCAAGGGAATCAGAGGGTCTTCTTCTGACCTCCGAGGCATTGCATGACACGGGTGCACAAACCTACATGCAGACAGCACATTCATACACATACAAAATAATAAAAAAAAAAGACCACTTCTCTGGAAAAAAATAAACAAAACCAAAATATATTGAGGAAGGATGTTTTTGTTGTTGTTGAATTTTGAGACAGTGTTTTCTGTTACTAAGATTGACCTTAAACTCTCTCTGGCTGAGGCTGGCCTTGAGCTGCTGACCATTTGGCCTGTTTCTCAAGTCCTGAGGTTAGAGGTATGTACTACCAGGCCTATCTAAGAGCACGTTTTTTTCTTTTTTTTTAAAATTTTTATGGGTACGCGTGTATTATGTGCATATATGTAAGTACACCCCTGTCGTGGAATACCTACACACTTAGAAGAGGGTGTCAGATCTCCTGGAACTGGAGTTACAGATGTTTGTTAGCACCATGTGGGTGATGGGATTCAAACCCAGGTCTTCTGCAAGAATGCCTTATTTTTAAATATTATTTCTTAATTATTTTCTTTAATGTGTGTGAATGTATTGCCTGCATGTGAGTATACCATGTCATGCAATGCCCACGGAGGTCAGAAGAGGGTGTCAGATATCATAAGCTGGATCTATGGCCAGTTTTAGCCACAATCTTGGTGCTGGGAATCAAACCCAGGTCCTCTGGAAGAGCAGCCCCAGTGCTCTTAACCACACAGCAGTCTTTCTAGCCCAAGAGCAAGCTTTTAATGCGAGGAACTGGCTTTTTTTTCCCCCCTGTAAATTATGGTCTTTTGTTTTTGTTTTATAGTGTGGATACTCTTTGTCCCTTTTAGTAATTTTCATGTTTGCTTCATGTTTGTGAATGGCAATTATTTCAAATGTATCAGATCAATAGCTAGTATAGTATGAAAACTATCAGAATCATTTATCATTTAAGGATGATGAAGAAGGAGACAGGAACAATATAATAGACTTTATTTTTTTTAAAGAGAGCAGTTTCTTTTTCTTTTTTTTTTTATTTTAAATTTTATTTATTTAATGTGTATGAATGTACTGTCATGCATGCAGGTCTGTGCACTCCCGTGTCGTGCAATATGGCACGGAAGGTCGGAAGAGGGTGTCAGAAATTCTCCTGGAACTGGAGTTAAGACAGTTCTCAGCCACCATGTGGGTGCCGTTTGGGATCGGAACCCGGGTCCTCTGCCAGAGCGTCGGCACTCTAACCGAGTAGGCGTCTCTCCGCCCCATAGTAGACCTTGGTGTACAGGCTGTGCACTGGTTGTAGTTTTATTTTTTATTTTTGTCTTTTTGAGGCAGGGTTTCTTTTTTTTTTTTTTAGACAGGGTCTCCCTTCAGGCACAGCTGGCTTGAATTCACTTTGTAGACCAGCTTGACCTTGAATTTACAGATATCTGCCTGTTGGTGTGGGATTGAGTGTGCCACCCACCCACGCCTTGTGAATAGTCTTAAAGTATATGTCCTTCCTTCTTTTCCCTCTCCCTGCCACCTCCTTCCGCCTCCCTTCTTTCTCACTTCGTCCTTCTTCCTTTTTCTGGTTTTTTTTTTTTTTTGGTCTTTTTGAGTCAGGGTCTCTCTGGAGCCCCAAGTTGGCCTGGAACTCACTCTGTAGAGTTCAGGCCAGCCTGGAACTCACAGAGATTTGCCTGTCTCTGCTTCCCATGTGGTGGGATTAAAGGCCTATACCACTATGCCTGGCCTTTTTCTGGTTTTTGAGATAGGGTCTTGCTATGTAGCCCTGGCTGGTCTGGATGGAATTCACAATGTAGACTAGGCTGGCTTTGAATATCAGTGATCCTCTCTCAAGTGCTAGGATTACAAATATGTGCCTTTACACTCTAAAATGCATAGTTATTTTTGTAGCAGTTTGTGGAATTAGAAGGTATTATAAGAATTGGGCTGGACAGATGGCTCAGTGGTTAAGAGCGCCTACTGCTCTTGCAGAGGACCTGGGTTTGATTCCCAGCACCCACATAGTGGCTTAAGAACTGTCTTTAACTCTAGTTCAGGGGAAATCTGATGCCCTCCTCAGACCTGTTGGGGCATTTGCATCAACACGGGTGCACCAAACGCTACATGCAGATAGTGCATCATACACCTAAAAAAATAATAAAGAAAAAAAAAAAGAGGTATAAGAAAAACTGGGCCAGGTGTGGTGGCGCACGGTCTCTTTATGCCAGCAACCAGGGGCGAGGCAGGCAGATCTTGTGAGTTCAAAGGCCATCCTGGTCCTACGGTGAGTTCAAGGAAAGCTGGAGCTCCGGAACTCCCTGTCTCAAAAAGACCAAAAAAAAAAAAAAAAAAAAAAAAGGAAAAGAAAAGCTAGAATATATATGCATGTTCCAAGGTTAGCTCAAGGGTATTTCTTTTTTTTTCTTTTCGAGACAGGGTTTCCTGTAAGCCCCCAGCTGGCCTTGGAACTCGCGTCTGTAGACCAGGCTTTGGTCCTTTAACTCACCAAGATCGCCTGGGCCTCTGCCTCTCCAAGTTAGGATTAAGGCGTGCACTCCACACCACCACGCCCAGCTGGAGATGCTTTTTCCTTAAAGAGAAGTAATTCATAAAAAGATTCAGTGTTTGTACTTGAATATTTGGTGGAACAAATTGAAATACCCATGTCTATAAAGATGAATACAGCTGGGGTTAGGACCTAGACGTACTATGGCAGTGATGGAGGGCACTTGCCTAGCAATCCTTGTAAGAATGACAGATGAAGCCGGGGCGTGGTGGCGCATGCCTTTAATCTAGCATTTGGGAGGCAGAGGCAGTTGGATTCCTTTGTGGGAGTTCAAGGCCAAGCCTGGTCATTACAGAGTTGAGTTTCCAGGAAGCTGGGGCTACAGGGAGGGACCCTTGTCTCGAAAAGAAAAAAAAAAAAAAGAAATGAAACAAGATGATACAGCTAATCAGTAAAGATGAGCGCTTATAAGTTTGAGGGAGAAGATGTTTGACTTGAGATTTTGCTTGTAAAAGTGAAAATAGTTTGCACAAGTCTTTTCTTTTTGATGCAACTCAGTAATTTTTATTGCAACTGGAAGACAATACATCACAGAAACTTTATGTAGGTCTGGGGAAGTGTTATTTACAATAAACGATGAAGAAGTTTTCCTTTGGCAATACGATTACACATGAAGAATGCAAAATGCAGTATGGATCCCTCCAAAGCAACACCACCAAGTCCCTTGAGCTCAGCTGGTTGTGCTGGCTCCACACTGCTGCTTTAGGCTGTATGAAACACTTGCACACTTGTAGGAAACACTTGTATGAAGCCGCGGCAACAAAGCACCTCTCGCTAGTTCTTCTCAAAGCGGTTTATTCAGGCAGGCAGGTCTTGTCAGACAACGGGTTTATCCAAGCACATCTTTTCTCCTTCTCCAAGCTTCTCCCTCTAAGCCTCAGGTCTTTCACTCTAAGCCTTCTCCCTTCTCCAAGCCTTCTCCTTCCTCAGGCAAAGCAAGCTTCTCTCCTAAGCCTAGAAAGGAGAGAGAGAGTCCCTCTATCTAGAAAGCCCCTCTATTTATCCACCTTCCCAGCCCAGGTTGCATGGCCTCAATCTATTGATTCATATCATCTGGCCTGATCTTGTATACAGGGTGCACCTGCACTGCTCAAATGGTGAGCGTGGCCTTACTTTGAGGTAGGAGGGAATCAGGTGTTAGTCATAAGCATAAAACTTGGCTAAAGTCTCGTGTGCCTTCTTAGGACTATCGCCACACCCGCTTACCACCACATCTCCCCTCTTTATTATTTTTTAGTATTGTTTAGTTTTGTTCCCTCTCCGGGGAGCTTCACTGTCCCCCCCCCCTTATGGGGAGCCTTATTTGGCCAGCTCTTATTGGGCCATCTCGGCGGGTTCTGGATTCATGCCGAGCCTGTGGATTGTCCCTTTTCCGGGGAGCCTTATTATCCCCTTTTCCGAGGGAGCTTTATCAGTGCCCAGGCCGGCTCGGCGGGTTCTGGATTCATGCTGAGCCTGCGGCCCGAGGCATTGTCCCCTTTTCCGGGGAGCCTTATTGTCCCCATTTCTGGGGAACCTTACTCTTTTCCAGGCCCCCTTTTCCCAGGCCCCCTTTTCCCGGGCCCCCTTTTCCCTTTTCCGGGCTTTACTGTTCCCCCTTTCCCGGGCTTTAACTCTTCCCCCTTTACCGGGCTTTAAATGTTCCCCCTTTACCGGGCATTAACTGTTCCCCCTTTACCAGGCTTTAACTGTTCCCCCCTTTACCGGGCTTTAACTGACCGGGCTTTAACTGTTCCCACCAAGACACACCGGCATCTCCGGTAACCCTTCAAAATTTGCCCAAGAGTCCCGGACTCCCAGCGCACAGCGGTGCCCCAGTCCCCAGCTCAGCCTTTGCTATGAGAAAGTCCAAACCACCACTTCGGAAGGGCTGCTCCGCCTCCTCGCCTACAGGCTGCTGGCCGCCGACGTCATCTCCTGCGCGCCCCCGCGCTTCCTTCACATCTCCTGTGCGCCCCGCGCCTCTTTCGGCCAAATTTTCAGTCGAACGGCTGGTTTTTTGCTCTGGGTCTGTCCGATCGGCGCCCGGGCCAGCTCGGCGGGCTCTGGATTCACGCCGAGCCCGCTGCACCGAGGCCCCTTTAAGAACTTTTCAGTTTCAAAGTCCGTGGAAGTAGGCTTTTTTGTTGAAGTTCTTCTGTAGCTGTTGTTAAGTCTCTGTAGCTCTCCTGAGCCTCTGTTGAAGTTTTTGCGTCCTCAAAGTCTCAAATGTTCTGCATAATAAAGTCTCACTCAAATTGTACATGTACCCTTACACTGCCCTTTGGGCCAGGTTGTTATCCAGCTTGAGCCACATATGCGAGATGTTCTTCTGCACTTGCTCAAGTTCCCTCGCGGCTGTCTTCCTCGATGCTGAAGCCATTCATCGCCGCCTCGCCCGGCCTGCGGCCCCAGCACACTCAGAGCCCGAGGCCGCGCATAAGACTTGGCTAAAGTTCCGGGGGCTCTGGGCTGAACGTGGCTGTCGCTCCGCCTCCCCGTACAGGCCACCACTTGTATGAAACACTCGCACACTTTTAGGAAACACTTGTATGAAGCCGCAGCAACAAAGCAACTCTCGCTCGTCTTCTCAAAGCAGGTTTATTCAGGCAGGCGGGTCTTTTCAGAACGGTTTATTCAAGCACATCCTTTCTCCTTCTCCAAGCTTCTCCCTCTAAGCCTCAGGTCTTTCCTCTAAGCCATTCTCCCTTCTCCAAGCCTTCTCCTTCCTCAGCAAGCAAGCTTCTCTCCTAAAACAAGAAAGGAGAATGATTCCCTCTATCTAGGAAAGTCATCCCTCTATTTATCCACATTCCCAGCCCAGGTTGTGTGGCTTTAGTCTATTGGTATCATCTTGTCTGATCTTGTATACAGGGTGAACCTGCACAGCTCAAACGGTGAGCGTGGCCTTACTTTGAGGTAGGAGGGAAAAAGGTGTTGAGTCATAAGCATTAACAACTTGGCTACAAAGTCTCGGGGCCTTCTTAGGACACTGTCGCCACCACCCGCTCCCCACATTTAGGCTAATGCACAAGTTTCTTAAAACGAAAAAAAATGAAGGAAAAAGATTCAGGTAATTTAGCCAACTGTGCTTGAATACAGTAAAGTCAAGAAATACACTGGATTCTTTAGAAGTAGACATGTAATACCTATTGACATTTATATTTAGGGAAGGACTTTATTCTCAGGAAGGCCAAATTCAACTCTTTTAGGGTTAGAAGGAATTATAATTAAACCACTACATTAATTTTATTTTTTTTTTTTTTTTATTGAGACCAGGTCTCTCTTTAGTCCCAAACTGGCCTGGATAGACTCCGTTATGTTTGTAGACCAGGCTGGTCTTTAAAGAGATCCAACTGCCTCTGCCCTCCCGATTTATTTATTTATTTTATTATTATTTTTAAATTTTATTTATTATTTATGTTTACGAATGTACATGTCTGCATGTACGGTCTGTGCACCCGTGCTCGTGCAATGCCGCATGAGGTCAGAGAGGGTGTGGATTCCCCTGGAAAACTGGAGCTCTCCTGGAATTAGGAGTACAGACAGTTCTCAGCCGCCATGTGGCGCTGCCGGGATTGAACCAGCGTCCTCTGCAAGAGCAGGTCGGTGCTATTAACCGCTTAGGCCATCCTCTCCAGCCCCATACATTTCAGTTTTTATTAAGATTTAATTTTTGTTTCATGTTGGATATGATTGTTTGTTACATTGAATTATATGTGTACACATTAAAAGCATCTTCGGTACCTGGCCAAGAGGCCAGAAGAGGATGTCAGAGCTCCTGAATCTGGAATTATAGACATTTGTGAGCTGCTGTGTGGGTGCTGGGAACTGAACTCAGTTTGTCTCCGAGAGTAGTCAATACTCTGGACCTCTGAGCCATCTGCTGAGCCCCTACATTTGTTTCTTAAGGGTCTTGATAAATTAACTGAGTATTCCTCGGTAAGCTGCTGGTTTTCTGATAGGTAAAAAGGTATGTATGAGAAAATTTGGACATATTTTATTTATCCTCTCTTCATTTTTTTTTTATTCACCATAGGATTGCATGAAAATTTCTTTTTTTCTTTTAATTTATCCTCTCTTTAAATTGTGATTAAAATGGATATAAAATGTCCCATTAACCATCTCTAAGGTTACAATTCAGCAGCATGAAGTACATTCTCATTGTTGTGTATCTACCCAACTTCTTCCTGCTCTCTGTACTGTGTCCCTAACCCTTAGCCGATGGCAGCTACCATTCCTCCTAATGTCTCTATGAAGTTCTCTGTTCTGAGACTTAGGCTAAGTGGAGTCATGCAATACTTGTCCTTTTGTGATTGGGTTATTTCATTCAGCATAATGTCTTTAAGGTTTATTTGTGTTGTAACTTTGTCAGAATTTTTCTGTTTTTAAAGGCCGAGTAAACAGGGCTGGAGATGGTTCAGTGGTTAAGAGCATTGTCTGCTTTTGCAGAGGACCCAGGTTCAGTTCATAATACACACATGGTGGCTAACAACTGTCCATAACTCCAGTTCCAGGGGAATCCAACTTCCTCAGGCATTGCATGACATGGGCGCATTTACATACATGCAGGCAAAATACACATAAAATAAAAAGTATTAAAGAGAAAGGCTGATTAATTCAGTAATTTCGCACATACTGTTTATTGATTTGTTCATTTTAGCTGTTTTGAATAATGCAAATGTGAGTGTGTAGCTATCTGTTGGGAGACTGCCTTCCGTTCTTTTGGACATATCCTTAGAAATTGAATTACTGGATCACGTATTTAATATTTTGAAGGATTGTCATACAGTTTTCTGTAGAAGCTGTATCCCATCAGCATTGTATAAGAGTTCTAATTTCTTGGCTGGAGATATGGCTCAGTGGTTAAGAGCACCGACTGCTCTTGCAGAGGACCTGGGTTCCATTCCCAGCACCCACATGGCAGCTAAGAACCATCTTTAACCTGGGCATGGTATCGCAAGCCTTTAATCCTAGCATTCAGGAGGCAGAGGCAGGTGGATCCCTGTGAGTTCTAGGCCAGCTTGGTCTATAGAGTGAGTTCCAAGCCAGCTGGGGCTATAAGGAGACCCTGTCTCAAAAAGAAAAAAAAAAAAGTTCTAATTTCTCAACACTCTCACCAATGGTTCCCTCGTTCCATTATAAGGGACATGAAGTGTTTTATCATTGGGGTCTTGATTTGTATTTAATAACCTTGTGCTTAGTGATGTTGAGCATCTCTTCATGAGATTATTGGACATGTATGTAGCTTTTTCTCAGCTTTTTTTTTTTTTTCCCCCCAGTGCTGGGGATTGAACCCAGGGCCTTGCACTTGCATATGGTTAGGCAAATGCTCTGCCACTGAGCTACATTTTACCCAGCCCTTTTAATTTTTTAATTTAAGTCTGGTAGTATTAAAAGTTTTCCAAGAATTCTATACTGTAAGAATAGGTTTGTGCATCTGCATGCTTTACCACCAGCAGAGAATTAGAGAGCAGCTGGACTAGACATACTTGTGTACCTAATTCAGACAGAATGAAAATGAGTCTTGTCCAGTTCACATGATCTGGGTAACCAGCCTGGCAGTGTTCTGAAGTTAAGTTTCTGTGTGTGTCTGGAGAATAACAGAGATGTGCAATCAAGCACAGCCTTAAGAAATGGGTATTTGCTCATGATTTTTGTAGTGAAAAATTAGGAACTTAAATGACATTTGTTTCTTACAGTGGATTGGGTTATTTTTGCCTTACGTTCTTACCAGTTTTTTGAAAATAACAGAATAGATTATACAGGAAGAATTTCATTTCTAGGATCTTCTTTACATTGCTTTTGGAAAACCTAGAATAAGCCAGAATAAGCTGTATCTATACTAAAAGATAGTTACTGACTTCATTTTGTAAAGAATTTCTCCAGCTAAGAAGGCTTATGTTATTGTATATTGTACATATACATTGTATTGAGATTATACATTGTATACATTGTATACATTGTAATTGAGAGTTTTGTGAATTGCTTTAAAGAATGAATTTCCTTGCTGGGCATGGTGGCACACTCCTTTAATCCTAGAACTGGAGAGGCAGAGGCAGGTGGAGCTCTGTGAGTTCAAGACCAGTGTCATCTACATAGTGAGGTCCAGGACAGCTGAGACTCTGCCTCAAAAAAAAAAAAAAGAATTTCCTCAAGGTCTTTAATTTCCTCAAGGAAATTCAAATATAGAAATTGTATAAACATAGCGTCTTTAATAAAATGTAGCTCTGGTCTGGCAGATGGCTCGGCAGGTCAAGTTGCTTGTTGCATAAGCCTGGGTACATGATTTTGATGCCTGGAACCCAAAGTTGGAGCAGATAGAACCTAGTTCTGAAAGTTGTTCTGGCCCCGTGCGTGCTGTGCATGCGTGTGTGCGTGTATGCACTCCCAACCCCCCCCCGACACTAATCGTGAATAAAAGAAAACTTAAAAGTCCAAAAAAGTAAGTTTTGAAGTCTTAGAAATTAGGCATTTGTTAATGATTACATGTGTTTATGTATTATCAGACATAAGTTACATTATTTCATAGAATTTTCAGTGTCTGCTTACCTGTAGAGCTATAACAGAAAGTGAAGAGAAAGCATCTAAAGCATGTATTTTGCTCTTTGTAGTGAATTATCCTTTGGCTTTTTTTTGTTGTTATTGGTCTTTTTTGAGACAGGGTCTTCCCTTCGGTAGACCAGGCTGGCCTCTGCCTCCCTAGTGCTGGGATTAAAGACGTGCGCCACCACACCTGGCTTCCTTTGACATTTATTTATTTTTTTTAACTTCATTTTTTTTTTAATGTATATGAGTGCATTACCTGTATATGTGTAAGTGTATTCTTGTTATGCAGTGCCCAAGGAGGTCAGAAGGCGGCGTCGGATCCTCTGGAACTTGAGTTATGCCTGATTGTTAACTGCCATATGGGTGCTGGGATTCGAACCCAGGTTCTCTGCAAAAGCAGTCAGTGTTCTTAAACACTGAGCTATCTCTCTGGCCCCCTGGATGTTATTTTTGTAGAAAGATCACTAGCAGGTAGTCCTGTGTAAATGTGTAGAGTGGCTTGGCGTTTCCCCAGCTCTGTAATGAAATTATATCCTGAACTTTGCAAATATGCACATATTCTCTATTTTTATACTTCTCAAAATGGTTTTGGAGATATTGAAAAATTTTAACTGAAAATCTCAGTAGTGGTTTAGTGCCTGTACCTGATAAGGAATTCAAGATTTATTCCCAAGATTTGAAGCACATGCCTACACTTGGGAGGCTGAGGCAGCAGAACTGGAAGTTCAAGGCCAGCCTGGGCTACATAGTGAGATCCCGTTTCAGAAAACTAGAGGGTAAAAAAAGGTCACTTGAATGCTCTTTGTACTGGAAGCAGTACAGGAAGCAATCTTTAACAGTTCTTTTGTTTGGGCAAACTCAGTCCTTAAGCAAATGCCTACAGGCTGGCGCATATTTCTGTAAGAAGTAATTGTAGCACTGGATTAGTTCATTTCTCTTCCTGCACTGCTTTGTTTCCCTCAACTTCATCGGATTTTACAAGTTTAGATTTGAGTGAAATGGAATTATTCTGAAAGTGATATCCTCCTTCCAGGCATGGTGGCATACGCCTTTAATCCCAGCACAAGGGAGGCGGATGCAGGTGGATATCTGAGTTCCAGGCCAGCCTGGTTTACATAATGAGCTCCAGGCCAGCTGGAGCTAAAGGGAGACCCTGACTTAAAAAGACCAAAAAAGAGAGAGAAAAAAAAGAAAGTCATATCCTTATTTCCAGCTTTGGAAGTATTTATTTATTTGGTCTTTTTGAGACAGAGTCTCTGCAGCTGCAGATGTCTTAGAACTCACTATGTAGACCAGGTTGACCTTGATCTCATATGGAGATCACCTGCCTCTGCCTCTTGAGTGCCTGGGATTAAAGGTGGGAGACACCACACCTGGCCCTGAAATTGTCTGTCTGTCTGTCTGTCTGATCATCTATCATCTATCAATGGCACACGCCTTTAATCCTAGCACTTGGGAGGCAGAGGCAGGCGGATCTTTGTGAGTTCCAGGCCAGCCTGGTCTACAGAGTGAGTTCCAGAACAGCTGGGGCTACAGGGAGACCCTGTCTCGAAAAGACCAAAAAAAAAAAAAAAAAAAGAAATAGAAAATAAATGTTCCTAATTTATTGATTCAAAGTTAAGTATTACGTTGCATTCCTATTAATTTCTATTGGTGTTTTATAAACACAGTTGAATATCCCTTAATTGAAATAGTTTGGACAAAACTGTTTGAGAGTTTGGATTTTGGAATTGACATATACAGTTATCCCTAGAAGAACATTGTGGTTGGAGGTGCTGCCTCCTTTTCTCCCTGTGCACTTGAGAGGCCAAGTATGGCATTTATATATTAATTTGACCTTTATTAATAGGTGCTTGCCATTTAACTTTGTTTAGTTTTTGGAAAAATCTAGTTGTAAACTTTTACTGTAAATTAAAAAATGAAGTTTTTCTTTTTTTTGTCTTTTCGAGACAGCGTCTCCCTGTAGCCCCAGCTGTCCTGGAACTCACTCTGTAGATCAGGCTGGCCTTGAACTCACAAAGATCCGCCTGCCTCTGCCTCCCAAGTGCTAGGATTAAAGGCATGCGCCACCAC
The DNA here is from genome assembly GCA_009823505.1 of Rhizomys pruinosus. Taxonomy (NCBI): domain Eukaryota; kingdom Metazoa; phylum Chordata; class Mammalia; order Rodentia; family Spalacidae; genus Rhizomys; species Rhizomys pruinosus. Next base: position 963,292 of record VZQC01008518.1, on the reverse strand, counting down.
GCCCGGCTAAAAAATGAACTTTTATTTATTTATTTTTTATTTTCTATGTGTACGAATGTGCTTTCTGCATGTAGGTTTGTGCACCAGTGTCATGCAATGCCTCGGAGGTCAGAAGAGGGTGTTGGATTCCCCTGGAACTGGAGTTAAAGATGGTTCTCAGCCGCCATATGGGTGCTGGGGATTGAACCCGGGTCCTCTGCAAGAGCAGTCGGCGCTCTTAACCGCTAGGCCATCTCGCCAACCCCTTTAAAAATGAACTTTTTAAGATTTCTTTTTTTTTTGGGGGGGGTCTTTTCGAGAAGTAGCCCCAGCTGTCCTGGAACTCACTCTGTAGACCAGGCTGGCCTTGAACTCACAAAGATCCGCCTGCTTCTGCCTCCCAAGTGCTGGGATTAAAGGTGTGCCCTCTCACACCTGGTGATACTGCTATTTTGAACTAGAAGTCCACCAGGCCCATAACATTTGTTACTCATATATTCTTTTCACCTATGAAGCGCTACAGTGTATCTTTTCCAAGGTACAGTTATTTCCTGGGGTTGTTCTTCTCTACTGGCAGTCTGGTCTACAAATACATCTGTCTTGCTTTTCTGTTGATGAGTGCTAAATATCTTAAAAAAAAATGTCCTTTTTTTATTTTTGAGACAGGGTCTCCCTTTAGTCCCAGCTGGCCTGGAGCTCTCTCTGTAGACCAAGGTGAACTCACAGAGATCCACCTGCCTCTGCCTCCCGAGTGCTGGTATTAAAGGTGTGTACTACCACACGTGGCTCAAAAAACATTTTGTTTTTCTTTTATGTATACAGGTGTATTGCTTGTATGTAGGAATGTGTACCTGTGCCTAAAGAGGTCAGAAGAGGGCGTTGGATCCCCTGGAACTGGAGTTAGGGACTGTTGTTAGCAGCCATCTGGGTCCTGGGAATTGAACCTGGGTCCTCTGCAAGAGCAGTGCTCTTAACCATTGAGCCATCTCTCCATCCCCAACATATATGTGGTCTTTTTGAGACATGGTCTGTCTGTAGCCCCAGTTGTCCTGGAACTCACTATGTAGACCAGGGCGGCCTTGAACTCACAGAGATTGGCTTGCCTCTGCCTCCCAAGTGCTGGGATTAAAGGCGTGCGTCACCATGCTCCGATAACATATCTTTTTAATATTGTATCCTAAAACCTTCTGTGGCAGTGACCTCTTAGTCTTGCCATCAGTTGCCAGTATGAGGCTACCAAGCCACTGCTATTTGTAGTGCCATGTTCCCTGTGAGCAGTGCTGAGGTCTAGTGCTGGGAGCTGCCCAGTTTTGGTCCTTTTGCTCACAGCTGAAGTGATGGTGATGATTTGGCTAGGTGTTGGAGGTGTGATAGCCACTAAACCTGTGGCCATGTAGGGGCTGTTCAGGCTCTTGGGATCTGTTCCTGCTTCTGATGGAACAGCATTGTAACTTTTCACTTCTCAAATGGTACTAATAGTCTACTGTTGACTAGAAGTCTTAACAATAGCATAAACAGTTGATTATCACAGATTTTTACATGTTGTATGGAAAAGTAGAAGAGAAACATAAGAGATCACATTTTCCCACACTTTATAATTAACTGGGGAGGAGGACTGCTCACTGGAGATAACACAGGGCTTCAAGCAGATGTTATCAGCTCCTGAGTTCACAGCAAGAGCAGTAGGGGGTGGCTTGGAAATTATAGTAGTGCAGGATGCACTGTGGTTAATTTTATGTAGTTAGGATTTAATGATGGTTTTTATTTTCCTTTTAAGTATGGGGTCTCAATATCTCAGTATTGTAGTCCAGGCTGGCCTTGCACTTGTGCTCTCCTTCAGCCTTTTCAGTGATGGGATTGTGGGTATGTGCCACTCTACATCTGATTTAAATTCTGTATCTTTGTGTTTGTTTACTTTTCTCTCAATTATGAATGGTACCATGTACAATCTGTGTTTGTTTCTAAATTTTGATAAATGTTAACAAATTTTTTATTGATTTATTTTATTTTATTTTTTTCTTTTTGAGACAGGGTCTCTTTGTAGCCCCAGCTGTCCTGGAACTCACTCTGTAGACCAGGCTGGCCTTGAACTCACAAAGATCCGCCTGCCTCTGCCTCCCAAGTGCTAGGATTAAAGGCGTGTGCCACCACGCCTGGCACATCTTAATAATTTTTATATCCCCTTCTGCATCCATACCCTCCCATAGCCCCCCTCCCTCACTGGATTTCATTCATTCTGTCATTTATCAAGTCAAGTTAGTATCCCCTGACATCCTACAATGCATATTCATTCACTGGGGTCTAGTCAGCCTATCTAGAGTCTCTCTCAAAGAAAATCACTCTTCCTTACCCAGCAGTAATCAGCTGCCCAATAGTTCTTCAGCTAAGATTGGGACCTGTTGCCCATTTCCACAGTACTATACTAGGTTTTTGTCTGCTTATGTTTGCATGGATCTTGTGCATGTTGACACCATTGCTATAAGTTCATATGAGCAAGGTCCCAGGAACCTGTAAAACTCTGTATCCATGTAGTCATGCTAAATGTTAACTCTTTATTTTATATAGGGCCTCCCTGTATTCCCTGTTGGCCTGGAACTCACTATGTAGACCTGGCTAGCCTTGAACTCACTCACAAACATCCGCCTGCCTCTGTCTCCTGAGTGCTGAGATTAAAGGTGGTGGCCAGTGCCTGGCCTAAATGGTAACTTTTTCTAAGATGATATTATGGTAGTAAGTGGTAAAATGGACTATGGTGTATTTTATTATTTGTTTTATTCATTCATGACATTTTTTTTCTATGGTAGTAAGTGGTAAAATGGACTATAGTGTATTTTATTATTTTTTTTTATTCATTCATGACATTTTTTCTTTAAGTCTTGGTATTCTAGGCTATGAATATTGCTTGGTTATTTTCAAGTTGTTACAGATGTCTCCTCATCTTCTAAAAAAAAATCTACATGTAAAATGGAGATTTGTAATTTAAATCTGGGTTGTTCAAGTGTTAGCTGTACATGAGATATCTTAGAGATGAGATTTAACCATAAACATGAAGTTCCTTTATGTTCATTTTATCTTATAAGCATAGCATGAGAACAATATTGTACAATACTTAGAGTACAAATACATTTTGACTGCAACCTGTCTGTCACATAAGATCAGGTAGAATTTTTCATCTGTGATACTATGTTTGTAACTC